>SBJP01000069.1:0-32832 GCA_014805705.1 Cucumispora dikerogammari | reverse complement strand
AAGCTTAATATTTAACCTCAACAAATATAGAAACTGATTTTAATCTACTTACAGTGTTTACGGAATGTGGCATACATATTCATAGTTGTTTTTATAACACGATTAATTTATATCGCGATTTATTGTCAAAAAAATTTAATGTTTGTGATTCTCTCTGTATAAACAGAAAATCTTAAAAAATTAAATGCTATTAACAAAAATCTAAAAAGTAAATGTTGTTGGGCATTACAAAGAGAAGATATTGATGTTTTTTTATATAATGATGGGTATAAGATACATCCATAACATTAAATTGTACTCTTCATAAAGAATATATCTGCGTAAGGAAAGTATTTCCAAAAAAAATATATAAGTTTAAAAAGACCTGCAACCTTAATACATTTAATCAAATGTTTATTACGTTGAACGAAGTAGGAGAGTCTTGTAAAATTTCGTCGTTAATTTTAAGAAAATAGTAAAAAAAAATTAAATATGAAGTCACCCGATCCCTATGTGTTGTTTATTGTAATTAAAACATAAATGATGTAGACCTTACAGTCTAGTTGATGAAAAATAGACGGTTTTACGAAAAACAATCGTTTAGTCAATAAAATGAGTCTTTTCGTTCTACAAGGCTGTATACACATTGGCTATATTTCATATTACAATGATAGAAAACGACACGTTCCGATCTGAAAACAAACAACACTTTTACATAATACTGTTAAAAACATAACTTATGAAAATACAAAATACTTAAAAGTAATTTATATTTAAAAAATACTTGCTTTGTTTTTAGTGTTATTTTAACAACGACTATAGTTATTTTAACATCATTATGATTTTCTTAACATTCTTAAAGAAGATTTAATAATATATTTTTTTTAATCATAAAAAAGTAATTAAATATCAGAAAACAGTAATTTTTGCATAAGTAAAACTTTTTTAAACTAATATCTTTTTTTATTTAATAATATTATAATGAAACTCAACATTTTTTCTAAAATAACTATTTGCGTCGTCTCGTGCAATAAATTGTAACCTTTGTTTGATTAAACGTATCAATTCAGCTTCATTTGACAGAGAGCCTTTTATGACATAGTTTTCCTACTTGGAAAACACATACTCAGTCGGATTGTGAAATGGAGAATAGAGATAAAAGTAGATATTCACAATACCAAAAGATAAAATAAGCACTTTTACTGCTTTTATAGTTTTATAAAACTTTGCCCTGTCGATTATAAACAACGCGTTCGTTATGTTTTTCACTTTAAGTGTTGTCATAAAATTCGATAAAAAACAATATAGTAATCGGTGTTGTACCATAAACTTTATTTTTATAATATATTATTCTTTATTGACTCATAACACGAAATATAGCTATATTGCGCGATCTTATTTAAGGGACAGTTGATACAAATGATATTCCAACTCGAGAACGTCAGTGACAAGTTCTTATTAAACATTTAAACTAGAAACACCAATATATATATCAAATGTTTATCTGAAAATATTGCTTGAAGTGTATGTTTTTTTGAGCATATTTTTTTTACTTAAAACTCTAGCACTAAAATTTGTTCGTTGTAGAACTGTATGAATATTTTAAGTGAATATGAAAACTAGACTATTGTTTTAAATATTGTTGTTTTTAATGTGCTTATTTTAAATTCTTGTTGATATTTGATAGTTATTTTACTTAGTGATATTGTGTAAATATTGTCTATCTCTCTTTTTCAGAGTTTTTTTGTGATGTTCTCGGTGTTTTAGTTTAGTAAATTTTTACTCTCTTTTTTCTTTTTCTTGTTCGGTATTCAGATAACGCTTAATAATATGATAAACGATAATTAGTCAGGGCTTAAAAAACTTCGTAGTGTTATATATACTGTTTTCATTTTATATGACGATATAATGGCATTTTTTTTTACTTGAAATGCGTGTATTTGTCATACTGACCCATTAACTCATCATTTTTTATAATTGTAAAAAAATATTTGTTTTATTAGACCTTCTTAAAGAATGTTAAAATAGCTTTGAGAATTGTTAAAGTAACTAAAAATATCTGGAAACAATAGCTCAGAATATGCGATCAAGAATAGCTGATCATCAGCTGCTTGATATACAAAGTGATGTGACGCGAATGAGTCAATTAAAAAAAATTAAAAAACATATAAATACTAAATAAAAAACTGCAATTTTAATAATATGTTTAATCATAAATTATAAGTGTGAGTTAAGTAACCTGTACTAAAAGTGAAACTGCTAAATTAATCAAGCCATCGGTGTATAAAAAGCGGAGATAAAATTAATTAATTTTGTCTTTCAAGAAATCTATTGATGTTGATAACAACCAATTAAACGTAGCGCGGTGAAATATTAAACTAAGAATGTTAAGATTACAATAAAAGATGTTAAAACAACTCTGAAAACAATTGATAACAAAATTTGAGAACTGCAAAAAATGAGAAAACTGATTTATTATCTACATCTGAAACCTGATACATGTATGACTTTTTGGTTTTGTAATGACTGTGATAAAACATACTGTTTTCTGGCGTGTTATAACAATTATTACAAAAACTATGAAGCATTTTATTATTTAAAAGACAATGAACAATTAAAAGACACATGTATAAATGTTATATTCACTTGATTTAAATAGTTTTAATTGCTTATATAGTAATTTTCTTATTCGTTTCAAAAGCTTATTATTCTCTTTTTTCTATCATCTAAACGTTTTATTATTTTTAACATTAAATTATTTAAAGTATTGTTGTTTTTTTTTCAAGAAACGTAGTTCACTGTTCGTGTTTTATGTTAGTGACTTCTTTTGATAATGCAGTTGCTTGAGTATGTAGTTATAAAAGAACGCCAGTGTTTTCAGATTCAATGCTATATTTAACACTTGTTTTTTTTCGGCTTGTTTATTTTTTTTGCAAATTTTTACTAAAAAAAATATATATTGAATGGAAAATAGCATTGTTCTTAAATATGAATAAAAAAAAGCTTTTTTTTCTTTGTCAAGATTTTCTTATGGTTTAAAGTTAAGTTTCGGTGGAGATTTTTTTTTAATAAGATGAATGTTAATCTCAACGCAAATAACAACAAACTAACGATTAAATATCCGTCGCTCAGTAAAATCCAATTTTTTTAGTTATAGTCTTAGGTGTTTGTGTTTTAATATGGCTTTAGACTTATATCTTTGGGTTTCATAATAAAAAACGAGTGGTATAAGTGTTTTTGAAGCAAAGTATATTAAATGGCTTTAAAGACTAAAAAAACATTTACATAAAAATTTATGTTTGAATATAAGTTTCATGTTCGTATATGTTTTTTTGATAAAGACTTATAATATATCTTTGTAATAATAGAATGTTCTGTAAGAAAAATTTTTTTTTACAAACTTTGTTTTTGATATGAAAATATTTTAAAAAAAGATTCATATTTTTTTAATTGTTTTCAAGATGTCTTTTTTTATTTTCTGACAAAATTTCTGTTTAATTTAAAACGCGTATTTATAATACAAAAAAATATTTTTTAAAAGTTGAAACGAGTATCATCATATTTATTTATTAGTTGGGTTTCTGTTTAAATTCTCTAGAAACTTATTAAATAAACTTTAAGTATGTAAAAAAATATAAAAATAAGGTTTAACATTACTATATCAAAAATATTAAAAGTAATTCTAACGTTCGACAGTGTCTTTTAAAAGCATACACAACACACATGTCTTTATAATTGTTAATCTATTTGATCAATAACAAAAAACGACTGATACTAGTATTCGTGTATAAAATAAGCTGAGTTTTTATAATTTTCACCTTTATATCAATCGAATACTGGGTGTGTACTATGATTCGAAACCGCATTTTTTTAGCTAAACGTATATTAAGAATAAATCAAATCTTACGTATACAAGTTGTAATCGCTAAAAATTACAAAAAAAAATTTTAACGATTGGTAACGTTATAACAAAAAAATTTTCAACGAATTTTTAAAAATCCAGTATGTTACGCACATTTATTCCAAAGATTTTTAAATCCTTCTAGTTGGTTATTGTTAAAAATAAGCGTTTTTGAAGTTCCAATACTTGATTTCTGCTCTGTTTTTATAGTTTTAACACGTTTTTTCACGCACTATATCTCTAGGTACAAAAAGATTCATATAATGTAAATTAAATTATGATAAAATACGTATTGAAAATGAAAAATCGGCTCTAGATTTTTGTTTTTTATTCTAATAACAATAAAATACTGTGACTCTTTTATAATTGAGATCTTCATATATTATATTTTTCGGTATTTTATTTTCATGTTTTTTAAAAAATTTTGAGAAAAAAAGACATAAATATATACAAACATAATTTTGAACGATTAAAATACACTAAAGACAAATCAAAATGAACTCTCCGATTTGTTTAGCATTAGTTTTTCAGCTAAAAAAACAGTACTATAATCAAAAGTCTAAAAACATCTAACATCAAAAAAAAATTTTTTTTGCACTTTTCAAAAAAAACTTTTTGTTAGTCAATTCAACAACTTTTATTTGTTATTTCAGAGGCCTCTCTGAGTTATATAACTTAGCGAATAAAGACTGAACAAGTTTTTTTCGGCTCTTGCTTTTTTATTGTTTGTTTTATTGAGTTGTCGTTTAGTATTTTAAGACGATAGAACCTCATTATAAATTGTATTATATATGTATAGATTAGCATAATAATAAAAATTCTTAAAAATAAGTCAGCTATATTATTTGTTAGAAGTCAATATCGAACGTCTTGACACTTGATATTATAATAAATAATATTATAAACAGGGTTAGTGACTCTCTTATATTTTTTTAATAAAACGTTTTTGTCGCTTCCAATAATTAATTTAATGACTGTGTGAGTCTGTTATGACGCTTACATATAAATACAAATCCTTTTTATTAAAATTAAGCTGTGTTACATTTAAATAAAATACTTTTTCAATTAAATTAAAGCCTTTTCTATTTAAACTAACTCCTTTTTCACATAAAAAATTTATTGTACAAAACAATAAAACGTCTTTAATTGTCGAAAGTATGCTTACACAAAGTGGAAAATAGCTATGTTTGCTTGGAAGTTTTTTTTAACAGAAAAAAGTGTTAATTAAAAAAAATATGTCTTAAGTTGAGTAGAAAAATTTTTTTATTTAAATAAGAAAACATTTAATCAAAATGAAGTAGTACCAAAAAAAACTTAACCTTAGTTGAATGTTTCTTTCCCGAATCGAATATTAGAAGCTATTATGTTTATGTACAGATTAGACGTTATTGTTATTGTGATTATTTTCAAAAATGAATATGTATGTGCTTCCAAAAAAGAATAGTTTGTTAAAATATTTTCAGTATATTTGTCTCAAAATAAAACCTCAAATATTTAAATAAAAACTCTGTTGTGAATAAATTTTTTTAAGAAATATAGATTTGAGCTGTTTAGACAATATATAAAAATACATTTTTTCGATGTTTCTGTAATGTTGTGTTTATGTTCTTTCTTTTTTTCTAAAAAAAGTAAAATATAAAACAAATTAGGTTCTTATTGAAAGCTTTACAATAAAGTAAGCATACAAAAAAGTTATAAAAATTAAAATCAAAACAAAGCAATAAAAAAGTTTAAATCCACCACAGCCACAAACACTTGTTATAAAAAGAACAAACACTTTATATACTTGAGTATATCAACGTGCACTTCTAAAATCTCTTTTCGTGTTTTTGTCTTTATATTTTAGTGTACTAATGTCATTTATTTGTTAACTCGTATAATTTATGCTTTAAATTTAATCCCCTTCCAATAAAACTATTTAAAAAGTCATTCCGTTTAATTTCGGATTAGTTTATTTTTTTTTTATTTAAAAATATGGCGTGTTCTCATCGCGTTTACCTTTCTTTTTAATAGTTAGAGTATAAGTTTAATCAATATACTTAGTTTTATCAAAACTAATTTTTTTCTGTTCGATTTTTTAGAAGCTAAACCGGCGCCAAAATACAAATTGTTTTTTAAGGCATAAATGGAAAAAGAGACCTCGAAGCTATCGGGTACTCTGTTTGTATTGTTTTTTATAGATAAATCGTTTTGTTTAAACCTCAAATTATCTGACCAACTCTTAGGGATTATTTCTTGCTTAATAAAAAGGGATACGTAAAACATAAAACGAAGTGTTTGCGTATTTTCAAAAATATAATATCATATTTCGATTACCTTTTGATCGTTGAAATCTTTGCTATGTTTTTCGATTAACGAATACATTAACATTCTCTGTGAAAAAACACGCGCCGGATTTCCAATTCCTACATTCACGGTATTTTGTATTCCTAAAAAGTCTATTCGCGTTCGTTGAGATCATATCCGAATATGGATGATGGTTTACATTCGATTCTTCCATATTAATAACTGTTGTTAATATAAACACTTCCCACTTGGCAATGGTTATATCAAATTTCCATAAAGGGTAATCATAAGGAAGCGACAAATATGCAGACCGTTTCATCTCGATTATATATAGTGTTTCTATGTGATCTGGTTTAAATAATAAATTGCCCATAAATATACTCTTGACTAGATGTTTTAGATCAATTTCATCTGATAGCTTGTCATCCTTTATTGCTTCGAATAATAATAAATCTCCTTTGGTGAATAAAACTGTGTTTATTTTATGTAGTAATTTGTACATGGCACTTTAATATTTTTTACTCGTTTTATTAATATTACATCATTTGTTATGTTACAAATAGAAGAAAAATACATGTTTTCGACATATTACTAAATACTATTGGCTTGTATATTTGTGTGTTTATGAAAAAATGAATTATATAAATCAGTTTTGTCGATTTTCATTCTTAATTAAATATGAAGAATTGACTTTAATAAAAACAAACCAAAAAACTTGTGATATTAATGATAACATATACAAAAACGAGGGCTACTTGTTTTTTTGACTAATTTATTTTGTCCAATTCATTTTTTCAGATAGATTTTGTTCAGCTGATTTTGTCTAGTTGATTTTTTTTAATTGATTTTGTCTAATTATTTTCGTTTTTGTTACAAAAAAAACAATCTTTACGAAACTAAGCTCACACACTCATTTGTAGCTACTTTTTATTCTGAAACTCCTTTTCATAAGACAAACAATTGAATATAATTTTGAAACAGAATATATACTATTAGTAAACTATACATTAAAATCAAAATTGACAGTTTATTATTATCAACAGATTAATTAAAACACCTTAATATAGAATACTATTGCTCTTAATTAAAAAACAACAAAAACCATTTAAAATATCTGTCTAATGCTTAATTTTTTAAATTATATATTGATGAAAGAAAAGATAGTTAGATATTTACTTTTTAATAATAAATAGAGCCCATCTTTTTCAAAAACCACTCTTTAGCTTCTCGGCTTTCATTTTCACTTTTTTGAAAAATGAAATTATTGACTTTTCTGATATTCTCATGTATTTATATTTCGTTTTGAATTCTCACTACTCAGTTATCGCTGATATTTTCGCCTTATTTATTATCGATCACAATCAATTTGTAAACAAAACAGCTGAGAGTTTTATTGATTCGCCCCGAAAGATATCTTAAAAACGTTATCACATTCGTCGATAGCATTATTGGTACAGAAAAGGTCATAATATCTTAGCTATCATTTCAAAAAAAGCAAAGGGAAACGCAGTGAAGCTCTAAATCAGCAATATAAGTAAATTTAAAATAATCATATAAAAGTAACAAGTCGATGAAAAAAAACCTCATATTATTTGGGTCACGTGAAAGTAAAAGCAATATTCGAAGGTCGAATAAAAGGTAGACACTTCACATCCTGTATATACGTACTAACACCAGGCTTTTTTTCTATACCTTGTATAAAAAACAGAAGTTTATAATTTTCTCTGAACACTTTTCGTGAGATGAAACATACACTCTGTCGATCTAATATCGTATGAGTTGAAGAAAAATCTCTTTTAGTCACGATTTCAAATTAGATATAATAACTAGAGTAACAAAATGCTTCTTTTTTCAACTTTCACATTTTTTCCACACAAATATAAATATGTAAATATTAGATGCAATTTTTATCTATTTCGAGAGTCAAAAAGAAAGAAATGTAAAAGCACGAAAACATGTTCTAAAAAAATAAAATAATTTATACTCGCCGCTGGTGTTTCTATTTTATGTAATCGATGTTTCGAAAAAAGTAAATGAGTAAGAACGTTATAGGTTGATAAACACAGATTATCAGAAAATTATAAAAAAACGAAAAAGAACCATTGCATATGAAAAATGTTCAGAAATATCTTTTTTTAATAAAAAAAATAAGTTTTTCTGAATATTTTTATTAACGCAGTGGTTTTTGCAGAAATCTATTGTATAATATGAAAAACGAAAAAAAACAATAAAACATTTAATTATATGATTTATTTATTGCTATATGTTTTAAGATTGCTTATTATATGTATGTTTTTTTTGTGATTCAATCATAACAAAAATAAAAACAATATTTGAAAATAAAAAATTGTTCTTAATTATATATGAAAGTTTCATAAAAAAAAACAGTGATAATATTCGGCGAAGATATTGTAGATTTATATAAAACTTATTGTATTGTTTTGCCAAGGAAGAAAAAAATCAACACTTTGACAATAGCAAAAGCTTTTTTTTGATTAAATCTATAAAGTTAACTCAAACTTAAAATCTTTTTTTGATAAATTCTGATGCTGCTGTATATATTAAAAATGTCATATTGCTAATTAAGCAACGAAAACCTAAGTTGTTTTATGTGAAATACAAAACCTTTCTCATACACAGTGGCGCAATAGTATTAAAACACATTTCCCGCAGTTAATATTTTTATTGCTGTTATGAAATCGATAGCTGTAAACAATAAAACACAGCCAGAAATTTTCAAAGATATTGGAACTATTCTCGCTGTTATAGTAACTACGTGACTAACCTGGCTTGAAGCTAATATTTTTTATTCAAGTGATCTTGTAAAAACTAAAGAAATAATGAATAATTAAGCACCATCGACATTTTATTAAACAATGCATACGATGCTGTATTCAAAGGAAACACGGGAAGTGATTTTATAGATATAGTTGAAAAATATTGCTGCTTAATAGACATTATTGAATGTTCAGAAAAGGTGCATACACGCTTAAAACAATCTTGTCAGCTTTACAAAATCCAAATCTGAAGAAAGACACAACCAAACTTAAGATTATATACTAAAAGTTTGGCAGCGCACGATATGCTCTCAATTGTAAATGCTGATAATTTATCAATGTTATCACTTGAATTTGTTAAACTAAAATATAATCAATTAACACTTATCGCGTTTGAAAGTTTTTTTTTAATAAAAAACATATTGGTTGATAATAGACATTCTATAAATTCAAATATCAGTATATGTTTTTTTTGTATTTTAACGCAAAGTAAATTTTTACTGGTTTACGTTTTTAAAACTTTTTACACGTTTTACATTTATTTTTGCTTTCTTTAAAACTTTTTTGCAGCTTTTATGTTTCCCTAAAAATAACAGAGAGAACTAAACTAAAAATAAGCATATTCAAAACAGAAGAAAAAGAATTTTGTGTTGTTGGCGGCTTAGAAGCAACAAGAGCAAAAACAACTGACAAAACATAGTGACTCAACATAACTGAGGTATTGTACAATTGAAACCAAACAATAAAAACACAGATCAAAAGTACTGAAAAATGCAAGAATTGAAGCATTAAGCGATATATCAGCTTCTCAGAATAAAAAAACATTTCTATTTGTCGAATTAACTAAACCGCAGTTCTATTGACCAATCTGATAGAAAACCTCATCATCGACACAAAACATTAAATTATCACCTTTATTAAAAGCAGGCTTCTCAATTTTCTCGTGCTTCTTTCTCTTTTCAAGTCTGATTAACAAGCTGAGCTAGAGTATCATATGTACTAGCAGTCGCAATTACGTTTCTTTTTCTGTTCTACTAACGCGCTATGAACAATATTATGCTCAGAACCATCTGTTGTTTCAACAACGTAGTTATTTTTTGCTTAGCCAACACGGTGTCATGTTTTACGGCCTCGGCTCATGACAATATGCGGCAATTTCACGAACTGCGAGCTGTTTAAAGTCTGTTATTATATCAAATAATGTTTTTACTACAACACCACATGCTCTTAAAACACAACGCCACGTTATTTCACTGTTACGTCTGTACTATGTCTGTTTTAATGAACTCACAAAAAAAAGTTTCTTATTATCACCAAGTCATATAAAAACCGGAACTATGTGATAATATATTTCAATTTTACTTTTAGTTCTCAATTTCGAATAAATTAAAACTAAAAAAACACAGACAACAAAATAAAAACATTATCGTCACGATAAAAACCAATCATAAAAATAACATATAAACAAAATATAATTAAAAAAAGCACACTTTCAAAAACAACTTACATGTACGAAAAACTAAAATAAATTAAATAAAACATCTAAAAAAAACACTTATAAAAAATACTGCTTGATTTTTTGATTAAGTCTTTTATGTTTGATTTTTACCGTTTTATTAAAAAACTACTCACTTTGACAAATTTTTTTTTTTCGTTTAAAGTTTTATAAAAAATATGATTTTTTGCAAAATATTTACTCAATAATCTAAAATAATATATAAATATTGAAAAACTTTATGAAAAGAAAAATGGTTTTGCTCATTTTTTTAATAGATCGATAGAACAATAAATATAAAAAGATAAAACAGTGTTGTTACTAGCACTTAAACATATTTATTAAATATCTAAAGTATTTATAACAATTTTGATAAGTAAATTATAAAAATTATATTAAAACTCTAAAAATCAGATAAAAAAAACTATTTAGTTATCATACAAGTGTTATTTACAATATAATGCAAATCTTACTTTATTTTTCTAGTTTAGGCTTGCGTTTTGATTTTAAATTAATTGAGGTTTTTCTACTAAAGAAGTCTCTTCGCTTTTTTTTAAATGAGGAATTTAGGTCAAATTTCTTCTTTTTAGAAAATAGGTACATAATCATATTATATTTTCACGAGTTTTTACTTGAGATAAAATCGTTAAAAAAGTTAAAAAGAAGTAAAAATCAAAACAGAAGTCAAAAGTTTCAAATTCAGAATAAATAAAAATTTTACAGCATCTGTTTGCTCAATACCCTTTTTTTTATTAACAGCAATTTTTTTTTCTTATTGAAGATTCAATTCTCCGTAAATTCGTATACTCTGCAGACAAAACAAACTTCGTATATAGAAATTTATCGTAACTAGACATCCTTTTGCTATTTTCATTTATAATTATGCTGCTTATTTAAAATAAGCCAACTAAATCTACTTTTTTCAGTGAATATACTTGCTTTTAATGATAACTTAAATAATTTCAAAGCATTATTAGTACTTATGTCGTGTGGAACATAAGCCACATATTATCATGTTAAAATATCGTAACATATAAAATTATAGATCACAACAAAAACATCTACTTTGACTAAGCAAAGCATATTTTTTTAAAAACAATTTCATTCCTTTCTCAAAAATACTCTTAGTGTCAAGCACATCACAAAACAAATTTTTTTTGTTTCGTCTTCTTTAAATATAGACGTAATTTTAGAAATATTTCTGTAGACAAATCTGTTTACACGTTCCAATCAACATGTTTTAAAGAAATCCTTGTTATATACTTCAACAGCAGAAGTAATCTGTTTAGCACAATTACTAATAAAGTTCTTAGACGAGACAGTTGAGCTGTTTTCACTATTAAGGAGAAGCTTTTTAAGAATCCAACTCAAAGTATCAGGGTTTTCGGTTTGTGCAATGCATATTGAAGAGCAACAAGGTTTTCTATTAAGATAAGTCATACCTACAATAATAATCAAAAAACATAAACATTCAACTTATAAGCAACATCTATGTAGACATTCTGACCTCTGTAAAAGCTCTCTAACAGCTTTTTGTGTGTAAATAAAACTTTAACAGAAGATGTAGCAAAAGCCAAAACAAGTGTTTCTTCGTGATTATTATATGCTGATAATTGACATAACACACTAAATCTAAAGTGCCAAGGTTAAACTGACTACGAGATATCAATACGTACACTCTGCTGATAACATTGTAGATATTCAAAATAATTGATTCTATACCACATTTGGCTAACAAACTGAATATATTTCTAAATCAATTAAACCCATATATATTTATTATATCGTTTATTCTGTTTTTCAAATCAAATGTTTTTGTATGTTTTTTCTTGTTATTTCTTTCACATATATATGAAATATCTAGAAATGGTAGCTCTTGAACATATCAGTAGTCTCATAATTAAAGACACATCGCATCTTTGCATTGCACTCTTTTTTACAATTTTTTTAATAATATAAAACAGTGATAAAATAACTGAAATTTTTAGTCTTGATAAACCATTTTTAAGATAAATTTTTATGTTTATTGCATCTATCAGATAACTTTTGTATAGATTGGATATTTGCTTTTGTATTCGTTGGCAAATTATTTGCAAAAAACTATACTTTTTGTAAAAATTTAGACTCTTTATAAGTTTTTTGATAGACGAGTAATTTTTTTGAATATATGATATGAGTGAAAATAAGAATTTTAGTTTATTTGTTCTTCTTAAAGTTTATTTAAAACATTCTGTACAATACCCCATTCTTTTTCCAGTGTGTATCTCGGAAAAAAGAATTTGCTGCAGCAGTGAACGAAATGAAATACATGTTGTGTAGTATCTTCTTATTGTCCCTTTAATTATCTGTTTTAATACGTTTTTTTAAAGGGGCACGCTAGTTTTTGCGGCCTAATCAAGTCGGTTCAGAAATTGTATAAAATACTTCATGTCAAGATCATTTAACAAGTCTCGCTTTTCTAGATCTGGTGTGTCGACATAGTGTTGTTCTTTTGTAGTCATTAATAAAATTATAAAATAAAAGATTCGGGTTGTTTTAAATACTGCTATTTCGTCTTGCTGTATTATTTTTTATAAAGTATGTTAGTTTCAACTGTGTTTTTCTTTTCAAAAAACAACTTCATTGAGGAATAACGAGCTTTTATTGCTTTTTCTTTAATTGAAGAAAATTAAAAAAAACTTTTTTAACTCTTTATCGTTTTTTTACGTGAATTTTTTAATAGAATTTTAAAGAGAAAATTAATACATAAAACAAACTTCAGAAAAATCTATTTATTATATAAACACACTATAGAATCTTTCAAACCGATTATAATAATTTTTATTCTAAACGAATACATTTTTATATGAAGAAACACATAAATTTAAAAATTATGTCTTTTTTATGGCTGCCCGTATATATAGATTTTATTATCAATTTTCGTCAACTTGCAACTAATATTTGAATATTTACAATCAAATTTACTTTTAGAGTATATTTTTTGTTTCTAAACCCAGTTCTTGCAATGACTTTTGACTTAATCGAAACGTTTTTTCTTTTTCAATTGTTTTTCAACTTTTTGCAATTTTTTTTCACTTTTAATTGAAAAAAAAACACTTTAAAACAAATAACTTTATTCTGAAAAATCTTCCAATCGTTCGAATCAAAAAACATACGTTAGCATCTTTTTATAGATAATTTCCTGAGCTATTCATAAACGTTGCAATCAATCATAACTGTTGCAATCAATTTCATAAACGTTACAATCAATTTCATAAACGCTGAATTAATTTCATAATTGTTGCAATCGATTTTATAATTACCAAAAGCAACAACAAGAATGTCAATGTAAAAAAAATTAATTTACACAACAAACACAAGAACAAAACCAAAGTGAACATTAACAGAGCCAAAATATATTCTGAAACGTTTTTTTACATAATAAAATATTTAACGAGAGTTAGAATATTTAAAGAGGGTGAATGGGTTTTGTGGGGACAGCGGGCTTGTTCACTAAAGACTTATTCCAAGAATCCATGTTTACTTAACAATTTGTCGTTTCTTATATATTGAAAGCCCCTATATAATCACCAAGCAGAACCCCTTTAATATACGTGTTCTATTAACCTCCCGGAAGAGATGTAATACATTTCTCCCTACACAACTATAAGTTGTAATGTTCCTACTTTCACTTCTGCCTATAATAAGTAATTTAAGGAGTAAAGTGATTTCTCCTAACGTTCATATCCCCTTATCCAACAAGTGTAATTTCAATGATATTCCACATTTTATATTTTAATGCAGTGACAAGACGATTTCTAGAGAAAAAGAATATTTAAGAAACAACCTACGTTGCCATAACGCAGAGCAGTATTAGAAAACAAACGAAGTTACTATTTTATCTAAGCGCTAAAATTAAAAAAAACAAAGCCAAAAACAAATTTGCTCAAGAAGTCATGGCTCGAAACATATCTGTTGAGATAACCCAATATTTTACAATATATAGCTTCACACTGATGTGTAGTAATTGAATCAAATTTTTCAAGTATTATTGTCCCCAGTTGAGCCTCACTGCGGCATTTCCACTGACGACACTATTTTTTTCAAACATATAACTTATTTTATATTGGATTAACGAAAGAAAAGTATGATGAAAATAGTTTATTCTCAAAACAGATGTTTCGCGTTTCGCGCATTTCTCTATAATAATATGTTCTGGGTTATGTTTGATGAATATTGGTGTATTGCTACCAGAACGTGAGCTAGTCGATTTTATTTCTTTCAATGCTAGATAAAATCGTTTCTATTGTCTCTGATCATTAATCCTGTGATATAACATTCCATTTTTTCTCGGCGACTACGACAGAAGTGTATATGCATCTCGCGGCTGGGACGTTGAGTAAATCCAAATCTCCTAACTATACTTCTACTACGACTAGGGGCGTGTTACGTCAGCAAAACTGACCCTTTCTCGAAAAGCGAAATTCTTATCATCATTTTTGACCTCTAATATTCGAAATTCGACGGCATAACTAGTTCTTGCGTCAATTGTACTTTGGCAGCTTCTAACACGCGGGTACTAGAGTTACACATTTTAATATATAGCGAAGTTTACATAGTACTTGATCAACATTGCTTTTTAAAAACAAAGACGAACTTATTTTTAATTTAATCCACCATTTCTTTTAGTGTTTTTCTGCACTTCAAATCAAACCATGATGGTAATTCTCTCTATATATTTGTTGTTAATTTAGATTTCCTGTTTTCACCTTTTAGATCAAAAAGTCTTAGCTGTTTCTAAATGTTTTTTTACTGTGGAATAGACAGTTGATAATTATTCTGTTACATTCGAGCTATTGTAGATACCGAGTTTTATTACATGTTTTTTATTATTATTCGTTTTCAGCCTCTTTCTAAACGATCGAATATTTGTTTATTTCTCTCTTATGTATTTTATTTTGCAATTTACAAAACACGGCTATTGTTAGTGGTGGTTGTTTCTTGGAATACTGTAAGAAATTGTTCACCAGTATTCCATCAACACAGTGGTTTTGTGTTGAACAATCAGAAAACTATATAGTTTCTGAATTATTGTTTGTCTTATCAGATATGAGTATTTGTAGAATAAACGTTTTGTTTCGTATTCGTGTTTTTTTTACTTGTTATTTAATTTAAGTCTTTTTACTTTGAACAATTTTGTTATTGCTTTTGGTAATTATGAAATTGATTGCAACGTTTATAGACTTGATTGCAACATTTATAAAATTGAATGCAACGTTTATGAAATAGATCGTAATATTTTATAATATGCATTACGGTCTTCTTTTGTAATACATTCGAAAACAGGTTGAATAAATAGCTTTCATTCAGTCAATAGTAACGCGTTTATTTCAACCCTATTTTATTTTTATAAAATTAATTCTCTATTGGTTTTGAAAAATGAAATGATGAATAAAAAAAGAGGCTAGGGAAGGTAAAAAAAAATTTAATAAAAATTAATCTATAGAAACAAGACGATGTTTGCTTAAGCAGCTCAATAACAGTAAAAGTATTTTTAAGTACTGTATGAAATAAAGAATTTTGAGATGTTGAGTAAGATGTAGTTCGTGTAAAAATGAGTTTAGCTTCACATCAAAGCGAAGCTGATTATATATGAGCTTGTTGGAGATATAAGTGGGATAAAATCAAAAATTCGGTTCTAGAAAAGTCTTTCTTATTGAAAGTTATAACTCCTTTGAAAACCATCTTAATTATTATCTATGATTAAAGTCGAAAAACGACGATAGGAAAGATAAAATATAAATACAAAGTGTATTACAAAACGATAAAAGAGATTTGGGTTTCGTCTGTAAGTTTGAGGGAGTTAGGAGATCTTCTTTTAGTAAAGGGTGGTGGTCAAGTTTAATGAGGCGAGTCTTTCAAAGCGTAAATATAACAAAGAAAAAATGTTAACGAACACGCGTGCGTTGAGAGTATATCTCGCGACACTAAGCAGTTCTTCTTAACGTAATCGCTAAGCGAGACAGAGCCCGTCTGTTAAATATAATTTAAAAAACGTCCAACAAAGCACTCTTATAATAACTGCTGATTAAAAGAACCACAGTCGTGTTAGAGCAAGGGGTTCCGCGCAGAGACCATCAACTTCTCTATGTACTTTGTCGACTCAATCGGCCCAGATATAAACACCCAATTCATTGAAAACTGTTGTCTTCGACTCAAAAAATGAAATAAAACTATAAGAACTAAAATTAAAAAGAATTTATCAATCACCTAAAAAAGTTCAAATTTTTAAAGTCTGAAAAACCTGTCTATAAAAAATTTTTACTTTTGTTAAAACACTTGCGCCGTTAAGGTAAAAACATATATTATTTTCGTCTTTTTTTTCATTTGGTTTTATTTCCTTAATAACAATTTTTTCAACGTTGTTCAGAGCTGATATGACATTGCCTAAGCATAGTATGACACCATCTTACTTTACTATGTATTATCCATAGCTAATATGACACTATAAAAGATATAAAAGTATTTTAAAAATAAGATTTTAATCAATTCAATTTTTTTTAAGCTCGATTGTCAAAGAAATAATATTGGTTTAATAAAAATTTTATTTTTAAAAAAACATTTATTTCTTTTTATAATGTCATATCAGCTATGAACAATGTAATACTATGAGTGGACAATGTCATATCAGCTATGAAAATGTCACACTAGCTATAAGAAGTCTGTAATAAAGCATCTTCTAAATTTTTAAAAATGTTATTTACTGTCTTTATCTTTATCTCAGCTTAGATTTTGTACAAAATTTTCAGCTATAAAACCTATTGTCGGTGATGAATAAACACATTTATGTTATATAATTTCAAGTTTTGCTCTAGTTTAATCGAACTTTTTTTTTTGACGAGCATTATACTAATTTTTTTATTTGATTGTATTTGCTTTTTGTTAATTTCATTCAATTCAAATTTGAGTTTAAAGTACTTAGTAATGTTTTTTTCGAAAAAAAAATTGTAGCCAATTTGAAAATGACAAAACACCAATAAAATGTATTTTTTTTAAAATGTTTAAGAGAATTTGGCCAAATTGAGAATGTTCAATTTGATAACAAGCCGATTTGAGATAATTAACTGCACTTCAATTAAGCAAAAACGTTTAAGTAAAAACAAAGACATTATTTTGCAATTTATTAATTTATTGTTTTAAAATTGCGTAAACTCGCATATATGTATCTTCTTTTAACAGTTTAACAAAATGATTCAATTGACGAAATCAATTAAAATATAAACATTTGTAAAAAAGACCAAAAATGTCTACAGAAGGACTTGAGACCATAAAGCACATCTTGATAAATAAAATAGCGATTTAAACATTAAATGGAGATAAAAAAGTTTTCACAAAGTTTTAATAAATGGCTTTTCTTATTTATAATAGAAATTTCGTTAATTAAGACCATAGTAATGAATTGTATATTTGCTCAAGTCTGTTCAAAAACAACAATATTTAAAACACGAAAACATTTGTCTTGTCGGGCATGAAGATAGAAACATAAAAACACATTAATAAATATCCATTTAAGTACAAAGAATCAGATAAAAATATACATAGATAAAAAATCTATTTGAACCTTAATAAATTTTTAATTATCTCTAAAATTAAACCAAAGGGGACTTTGCATAAAACAGAGCGGTGACTCTATATGAATCATTGAACTCCATTATAAGTGGAAAATTGAAATTATGAGGTCCCGATTTATGCTCAAAATTATAACTGTACCAGTTTCCATTATAACGATAGAACGGAATATAGTGTGTGTTGTTAGAGTATTTTGAATAATTTACAATAAATCCCGTTAAGTAATATCCACTCTGTCCATCTTCAATAGATCTTACACAGATATTGTCTTGAAAAATTAAAGGAGGATGCGGTTTATATTCATAAAAACCTTCAATACCGTAAAACGTCTCAGGCGCTGCCGGCTGTACGTTATATTCCAAATTAATTATTAAAAACAGAGGCGCATTCAAAAACATCGGGACAGTGTAACATTCTTTATCTATAAAATCTGGGTGAGTGTACTGAGTTCCATACAAAATGGATTGTATGTTAATTGGTAATTTGTTGTCTTCGTGGTTCATACTGAGATATATTATAGGCGGGCTTTTTTTTGAAAAATGTGATCTAAATTGAGGAACCTGTGTTTTTGTTTCAACTATTTCAAAGCCCCCGAAAGAATTTCGAGTTAGACTAACATCATTAAATAAAAAAAATTGAAGTTTAGACAAGTTGCATTTTTCGACTAAAATATCTCCTAAAAGTTCAATCGGGTCTCCCTGGACGCCACGTGAAAATCTTGGGTTTGTTGGATCTAATTCACCGAAAAAAGGAGTAAGTCCCGTAAAATCTTCGTCAGATATATCGCCATAAGCCTGCAGCATAACCCGCAACAAAACGTCTTTATATTCGTGTGATACGCCATCATTTAAAATACAATCAAAAATGGGAGGATTTGTCTTAATAAGATGCAATGCACTTACCATATAACAAGTGTTTTTCCCCATTTTTAACGGTGATGGTTCCAAACATTGATCAAGGGGGATCTTTGTCCTTCTTTCAATGCGTTGACTTTTCCTAAATTCGGACACGGTTTCTAACAGAAATTTTTTAAAAAGATGGAAATGCGCATTTGGAAATTGTTTTTGAAATTTTTCCTGCCAGCTTTTTATTGTTTCATTAAATTTCTCACTTATATCGTCCATCAATGTTATATTAGAGTCTTCTTTATATTCTACAACTGAAGCATTAATAAATTCAAATAACAGTGTTTGTTCACCAGTTTGTAAATGTAGACTCAACACATCTTTTGCACTTTGTAAATAATTTAAAACATCTGAATTCCCGAGTTGTGCATAAGAAGAGAAAATATTTCTACTAGTTATCCCAAGTTCCGCTTCACCTGTTATTTCAAGACCTCTACAGTTTGCATTTACGTCGGTTAGATTTGAAGAGGGAACATCGTCGTATTCTGTGCTGAGCAATCCGAATTCTCCATCGTTTTCACTATAGTTCAAAAAACATGCGATGTAACCGGGCAACAAATTAATAATAAAAAATAAAACGTTTTGGAACTGAAGTGTTTTTGAAGCACGCATGGTTTGAATGTTTAATTATTAACTTATGTCAAAAAACCAATATAAAAAATAAAAAATATTTCTTAGAATATTTCTTTTTTATAACTTCTTTTTTCTGCAAGACCAAATTAAGATATAATAGTTTTTTTGTGAAAAAAAATCGAAGCATCGCTAGAACTGTCTTGATATTAAATAAGAATATTCAACAAAGAAGACTGAATTTCAAAACTTCCAAATTATTAAATAGGCTGAGAGCCCGGTGTTGCTGTAAAACAATACATTTCCTTTTATTAATTAAATCGGTTTTAATCAAAAATTAATTTCAAAAAAAATAAAAATAATGATTAGCTAAAAAACAATAATTTTTTAAAAGATGTATTAACCCTTTGCCCCCCCCCCCCCCCCCCCCCCGAGGGGGTTTTTCTTGTTTTTTTTTCTTCCATTTTTTCATCTTTTTTTTCTTTGATTTTTTCATTTTTTTTTTCTTTATAATTTTAGTATTTTTTTTTCAATTGTTTAGTCGAATTTTTTCTTGTATTTTCTTAATAAATATTAATAAAATCGATAAGTCTTAAAATTTGAAAGCAATTAGAGAGAACATTGTTCAAACAAAAAACAATGCACTATTTATCACGTCGTTTTGACATTAACTTTCTTCACTTTTCTGTTTTCACTATCGGTTGATACTTTAATAGGGATTGAGACAGTTTTTGAGAATTTCTATCTAAATATAATTAATTTATCTTTATTCTAAAGAGATTGTAAATATAAATTTATATAAAAAGACAAAACATACCGAAATTTAAAAATGTTTGATATTGACTTATACTCTAGTAACAGTGTTGTTGTCTTTTATCTAAACCTTGTTATATAGTGACAAAAAAAGATCGGGATAGTATAAAATCTCTTTGAAAACTTATAAACCCGTGGAAGACACTGTAATTATACAACATAAACAGGTTTTAAAATTTATAAAAAATTTAATTTTTACTTAAATGATGCTTATGAAAACACTCCTTGACGCACAAGAACATATTGCATGTATCACAAAGGTCGAAACGAGTTTGGGAGATTTATTATGTCTATAACATCGTTTACACGCTCTTCTCTGCGAAGACAACAAAACAATATGTCTGTTCGTGTCAGAATTCTCTTCGTTTCCTTTTGGTGTGTGTATATTTAAACTGTTTTTTTGCTTATATCCGGTTTTTCTAAAGATCGCAGCTGTATATATTTTTCTTTTTCTTTATCCAATATTAGTTTTTCAAAAAGAACAGCCGTCTTTTCATCTTCCTCTATTGTTTTATTTCCTTTTCGTTTCTTCAAACGGACAACAGAATGTTTGTTATCTGTCTTTCGTATTTCAATAATGTTATTTTTTTAATGTTTTTAAAATACAATACAAACGAATTATATAATGCAATTTCTAAAAAGTTAAAAGCGATATTTCTTATCCAGGGCTGTGCTTTTGTCGCAGACGAATAGTATTTGGTCATTTGGTCGCAAAGATCGACCTTCCCATATACTCATTATATTTTTTTAATGCTAGTGGCATTTCTTTATTCTTTCTAACGTATGTTATTGTTTTTATCTTTTTTTCGATCTTTGTCGTCTTGACCTATTTTGATGTTAAAATATTTTTTGGTTCATAGAACGAAGTTATAAATCGGATCTGCTTTCTGACAAAATAACCCCCAACGATATAGTTTTAATTGACCTCGTAACATAGCTGGTCTTTTTTTAACTCACTAAATTTAACCTAAAAAGCTCTTGAAGTACCTCTATTAGCCCTTAAAGTGCCACACACATAAATGTGTTTTTCATGCAGTTTTTATGTAAGTTTTATAGCGTTATAGTATTTATCCATATATATAATATGGTGTTTTTCAAAATAATTGTCCAGTAGATCTAAGACTGTTTCATTTATTGTCTTACCGCCACTGCATAAAGTAAACTTTAACGTGTAACCCGTTTTTGAATCACAGAGCATATATAATTTTATTCCGTATTTATCGGGTTTTTGCGGGCCGTATGTCTTAAATCTCAATTTGACTTTCCAGGGGCACATGCCTTCATCAATGCTTAGATCTTGCCCGGCGAGTACTTAGATCCAAAGACCGAATTAAAATATAATATTGCTTTATCAGCTAATGTTGAGTCGTTTTTTGTAAAATTATCATCAACGGCATATATTGAGAAATTAAACTTTATTACTTCGAACCTGCATCTATTCTAGTCATAGCTCTTGAAATAACAACCTGCCCAAAACCTTCTTCCTTTGTTTTCTAATACATACCGCAACAGGGAAGTTTACATGTAGAACCTTATCCCAATATATGTTTTTATTTTATCACATCGTTTTCCTTTTTTTATAACATGTTTATTTGTCATAATTGTTAATATTTTAAAAAAATCATTACATAAAAACAATTGGAAATGTTCAAACGAAGTTTTTGCATTGCTGTATAATGTATTTTTATTCTCGAAAAATCAAGTTTTTCACAAAGCTCAATGACTGGAACTTCGTTAGAAAACTGCTCTTGGAAAAAACTTTCACTTACTTTAATCTCTATGGGTTCTGAGGACTCGTCGGTATCCAGAGTTATTCCAAATATTTCGGACAGCGAACTGCACAGTTATTATTGGTCGAATTTTCTGCTGTTGTGAATTCTTTGTCTTTCTTTATGAAGATTACTAATGTTTTTTACACACTTAAATTTGAAAAATAAAAAGCGTTTTTTAATTATTTTTGATTCAGCTATTAAATACTCTTTCTTAGTTATTGTGTTTTTTTGTTTTTTATTAGCGTCTTTTTATTTAAGAGATATTTTACTTTTAATAACGCACATATCTTTAAAGATATTGTTGGATATAATAAAATAGTTCTTTTAAATAACGAAACGACATAATTCAGTGAGATAAAATATAGGTACTTATATATTTCGCACTCTATAATATTAGTTAAACGAAAACACACATTAATATAATTAGGTAAAAAAAATCAAAAAGTTGATATCGTTGTTTTTATTTCCACTTCTTGACAGACCACAAACACGTGAACTGATATCGCGTATGACACGAAACTAAACGAATACGAACAAGACAACTGTTATTTTAAAAATAATCAATTAGAAAAAAAAAACTTTAGAGGGCTCAGAAATGGTTTTTGACATCAAATGGCGCAAAAGAGATAAATGAAAAGTGATCTTACTCAACATTTACAAGCAAATAAAAATCTGCTTACTTTTTTGTTGTTTATATTAAAATAATTTTGCTTAATTAAATTACAGTGGGTTTTCTTTATTAATATTATAGTACGGGAAGGCAATTTTTTTGTAAAAGAATAATACAAGAATCAAGGTCTAAGAATTTTTTCATATTAGTACAATGTTAGATCTAAACGCAAGTGGTTTTTCTGTTCTACAATAGCGGGATTTGGGAGGGACCTAGATTTTTTCATCTTACAATAGTATAAAATTCGTAAGAGAATTGAATTTTTTCAACTCACAAAGGCGTAGAAAAGAGATAGAAGACAGTGCTGCATCATCTTGCGATAGTGTGAGATTTAGGAGAGTGGGGTGGCGAAGGGTTAATGCTTTAAAAAACTTTTAAAATTTCATTAGAACATTGTTTTTTTTGAAGTCAAGCTTTTAAAAATTTCATGTGTCACGCGAAATAATTTTTTTTCCCAAATTATGAGTTTTAAAATTGTTTTTTTTTCGTAAACAAAGTTTTTTTAAAAATTAAAGTTTCAAATATTTTTAATCTTTCAGCGAGCTAAAGTTTTTTTGTTTTCAAGTTTTTAAAAAAAGTTAAGGTTTTACGTGTGTTATTTTTTAATGAAACTAAGGTTTAAAAGATTTTTACGTTTTACGTAGACTAAAGTTTTTTTTGCAATTAAAATTTTAAACATTCTTGTTTATTTGATTACGAAGTTCTTTTTGTATTAAAAGTTCTATAAACATTTAATGGTTTTTGGCGTCTTTTGTTTTTTTTGAAATTAAAGTTTTAGTGGATCTTTGATTTTTTTTGAAATTAAGGTTTGAAAATTTTTAAAGTTTAACGTGAACTAAAATTTCGTTTTTATATTCGGTTTGAAAAAATTTTAAGATTTAACGCGAACTAAGAAATTTTTTTTTTAAGCCACAAAAAATTTTTAATGTTTAACGCGAAATAAAATATCTTTTCAAATTAAAAACTCAAATTTTTATTGGTTTTACGCTGATCAAGGGTTTTTTTTAAAATAAATTTTGAAATTTTTTAAGTTTTTACATGAGTCCTATTTCTATAAGATTATTATCACAATGTGAAATTTGAAATTGTAACAAAAGTTTTGTGGCGAAACCTTAGCAAATAAAGGTAGGGTGCGGCTTTTTACCATATTACAATAGTGTAATATCTGGGGGGCAAAGAGTTAAAAACATATTTTTTATTTAAAAATTATCAAATATTATTTCTACGTCAGCTACATTAATTGTTTTTAGATCGAAATTAATTTATTTAGTAAAAAGCAGTGTATTATTTCACGGCATTATTTTCACAGCAAAACATTTAATTTTTTTTAAAAAACTACAATTTTATTATTTTTAGTTCACAAATAAAAAATATTCAAAAAAAATAAAATGTATGTTATAATAGCAACAATATTTTTTTAATTAAATCTTTATCACAGAAAAAGGGTTGCTATTCTTTTCGCCATGGACTTGACATAAACAAAAAAACATATGCATTATAAAAACTTAATATATACTTTACGTATAGTAACTCAAAAAGGCCCCTCTTCGTTCACTAAAGCGTAGATTCAACTTTTTTAAAATCAAAACCAAAACCTTCACAACTTTATTTTCTGTGTAAAAACTGTTGTTATATGTAGTCAATAACTATCGACTTACTTATGATACTGATCATGTAACTTCCAAACATCGGAAGGTACTGCTGAGCTTCAATTTACCAAAAATGATTTCTAACGACTCAAATTTTTCAATTAAATATCTATTGAGAGAATTAAAACTTGCAATAATCGATTAGAACTTCAAATTAAAAAAGTTTTTATTTAAAACTGTTTTTTTAATTCTTTCTATTTTTTTCACGAACAAATAATTATTTGTAGATTTTGAGCGGTTCAAAATCTTTTGATAATTTAAAACTCAGAAATGCCCATCGAATGACGATTCAAATCTCTATTGTTCGAGTTTAATAGAATATATTTGAAGAACAGAACAGAAAACACTGGCTTTGATAATTTTGTGAAGCGACGTGTTATTTATTGATATAAAATTTATAGCAAAAAGTCTATGTTTCGGATGCTATTTTTACTAAAAATTTACTGATTTGAGACTTAATTGTTCTATTGCATATCTATATTTGTTTCGGCTTTGTGGGTATAAATTTCAGAATATTCATTATTTTGAGTTCATCTAAAAATATTTTTGTAGAACCAGAGATGACTCTTCACTATTGTCTAAATATAAAATCTTCTACGATACTGTCTATCATATAAAATACTTCTTTAATATCAAGAAAACTGAATTTGAAACTGTTATATGCTTTTAGTGATACATGTATTTTTCGAATACGAATCAATGAAGTTAAACAAGTATTTATACTGATCGTTTTTATTATCATATTCTGAAGGATTAAATGTGTTTACAATTAAACGTTTTAGAACAAAGGAAAGTGTTTTGGGAGAAGGTTAATGATTGGGCGTGCGACTGTCTTTCTGTTGCTCTCTATATTGTCTCTTCTATCGTCCTTTATACTTTCTATGCAAATAGTTAAATTTTTCGCAGTTTTAGTATTAAGAAGATAAATACCAATGTTTCCTAGTATATAATTAATTATATAGTCTTGTTGGCTGCTTCAAGTTCGTGTTTACAAAATATATCTTTAAATTTTCTAACCCATTAACAAACAAGTCATCACTAAGGAAAGTAAATCTTGTAAATTTTCGCTTGATGTTTTTTGTTGCCAAGTAGGTTATGGACAGAGGATAACTTTTAATAAATGAAATATATATATATGTTGTTTCTTTCTTCTTTTAACTAGTGAAAGCGAGTGAATTATTTCTGAACAGATTATATCTTCTCATTTTTAATTCGAAATAATGTTATTTAAAAAAAACATCATGTTTTGAGCTTGAAGTTGGTGTTGTCGTCAAAATAATACGCTATTGTTTACTAAAAAATGTTTTTAATTAAAGATTAATTAGTAGATCTGGGGGGAAATAACGATTAGTAGAAAAAAATATAAAATAAAAAAATTGTGTTTTTTTTCCCCGATAATTATTTTCACGAAAAAAACTGAAAAAATAATTTCTGTAAAAACAGAATCAAAGTTGTATTTTACATTGAAAAAACAATAATCATTGTTTTCGCCCAATCTTTTTATTTAATTTTTAACCACGAATATTTTAATTAGTAAAATGCAGCGTATTAATTTTACGACAACTAGTTTTACCAACAAACAAATAAATTTTATATTTTTCTACTGTTTTGATTTTCTTAAAAATAAGGGCTTAAAACAATTAGAGCAAATCTACGGCGTTAAATAGTGTTGTAAAACGTTTTTTTTTCAACAAAATTTTTCTTTAATAATTTAATATTATATTTACGTTAATTTTCTAGGTAGATATATATAATTACATAAAAATAACTGCAATTTTTTTACAGTATATCGTCATCAAAAAAAACCTCTACTTGTTAACCATTAAAGTAATAAAGTATCATATGAACTAAAAAAAGAAAAGAAGAATTGTGGTACGAAAATTATGAAAAAAAAATATGCTATCGTATGGTATCAAAAAAAAATTATTTTACTTTGAATATTGATAAATATGTAAAAAAATATAGTATCATATTGTAGCAAAAAAAAAATATAGTCCCATATAGTACCAAAAAAATCAAATAAAAAACCATAGAAAAAATAGTTAAATCATAAATACAAAATAGAAATAAAATTTCGAAATTCGAATAAACGAAAGAGAACGCAAATTTAATCAAAGATATATTTAAAATCGAATAAGCTGCAAGCAAAAAAAAAGAGTAAATAGGCTTTTTTCTCGAATATGATATGTTTCCGAATTACAGTTTATCACGACTTGAAGAGATAAATATATACGATCGTGCCATCGGCTATAAAAATCATAGAATAAAGTATTATTTTTTCTTTATGAGCACGATATATTCAACGTATAACAACTTGCTTAATATTCTAAATTTTATTTTACTGCAGGTTTTGTTGACTACTTATTCACATCCACGATAACAAATAAAAGTATAAAAGCAGCAATAACATCAACAAAAAAAACACAATTGTTCTACAAAATAAGAGATGTATGTGTTTTTATAAAATATTGTATATACAGTGAAGCTTCTAAAACTTGCCTTTTTTTGTTTGAAAAAAAAAAGTAGCAAGTTTTAGAAAAAACAATATGTATTCATGAAAAAATGTTTACTTTTTAATTAAGTATATAGAATTGAACCGAAAAGAGCGTTATGTTTCACGGCCAGTGTGTTTTCTATAGTTTTTAAGCTTTTGATGAGCTCTTCAGAAGGGACTGTTTTCAAGCATATACTCTTTTAGCTCACAGAAGTTTTTTATTCTCTCTTTTAAGTTTTTTTTTTATTTTAACTTCTTTCATTTCTCCAATTATTTCATCGACTTCATTATCATCAATTTTTTCAGAGAGTAGCACATCGTCTCTTCGCCTAATATAAAATCATTACAGTCGAGTATATTTTCGAACAGTTCATTTTGTTCAGCTAAATCAAAGATGTCTATTTTTTTGCAGAAAACCGCATAGTTTTCTATCTGAATTACTTGGTCTTTGAGATCTACATTATCGAAGTTATATTCGACTTTATTTCAACAATTTTTAAAGATCATTGAAATCACATCATCACACGCCCACTTGATGTATATTATTGCATCTTTAATATCTCTCTAATTATATAACTCATCTGCACTAATATTTTCGTCAAAACTCATAACAACCTTTTTTATTTGATATTCATAAAACTTGGCTTTAAAACAACGAATTATTTCGCTATCTGAAGGCTGTGTCTTTGTTGTCGAATTTTTGGCTAGAAAGACAGGTTCTATATTACTTGTGCTGTATGTTATTTTATGTGAGGGGTAATTGTTTATTAATAATAAAATATTCTTTTTTTGTCTTTTTTTTTCACCATCAAACTCCATTAATCACTCATTAAACACACTGGCCGTCATCCATGTCTTTTGATTACTTTTATACCGAGTAAAATATTTAGGAGCAAATCTTTTAAAACAACGTGGGTTTTTTGATTTACCAAGAACGATCGGTAAAAGTTTATCAGACCCGTCCATATTTGTACACAACAACAACGTGGCCCTATCTTTATATTTCTCGCTACCCTGCTTTATCTTTGTTAGAAGCCCACGAGAGAGCATCATTTTATAAAATAAAGCTCTTTCATCACAATTATACATCTCTGGTGGTATGTAGTTACGCATTTTTTCTTAAATAAAATCATACCATGCTGTGAAATCAACACTTAACAATTTAAAACCTTCTCTAGATATTGTTCTTTCTCTGATGTTATTTCTGACTTTAAATTTATCTAACCAGCCCGAAGAGCCTTTGAATGTTTCAAGCGAATAATTTTTGGCGATTTCATATGCTTTTATCAACAGAATTTTATCAGATAGCACCCCGCCCTTTGCTTCTATCACACGCATCCTTTCCATTAGCCTTAAGTCTATTATCTTAAACGTTAGGTCTCCTTTAACATTTTTCTTCTCTACGTTTTCAGCGACGCATTTATCAATTTAAGCTTTTTGTGAAATGAAATTTGCGATTGATTTTCTTGCAATCAATTTTTTAAATTTGAAAGCGAACTTTTTAGCCACTCGGGCGTGTGGTGCCTTTGGAAACTGTAAACAGTTACACTATTATTTCTTTTTTTTTCTCCAATCGTTAAATTTTTATTTGAGAAACTTGTCTTTGTCACTGTGAAAAAGTGGAATGTTTTAGAAAAAAGATCAGTAAATTAGTCAAAAACAGAAATTTATGACAAATTTTAGAAGTTGCAACTCTTAGAAGTGGCAGCTCTTAGAGGTTTCATTGTATATAATTTATATTAAGGCAATAAAGTTCGGTCAACAAAAAATTTCTAAATAACCAAAGCAGAGATAATTATCAAAAAAAGAATTAACAAAATAGATTCAACTAAGAGGACAGAAAAAAACAACTATCACTAAAAACCAACAACAACCAGCGCTAAAAAAACGCTATATCAATAAAAATAAACCAATCTAACTAACTAAAGTGTTAACAAAAAATAACCAAGTAAATTGAAAACGAACTTTTTAAATGACGAAGTAAACGAAATAATGACATATCAAAAAAGCAACTTTTGCAACATTTTAAGCACACTGTACTTTATTTAAATGTTTACATTAATTTACTTATCGCCATAGAACGGCTAGGACTTATTAGATCTAATTATCTTTTTGATTTTTTTATAAGTGATGTTCATATCGATATATATTTGAAGAGAACTGATAAATGTTTTTTAAATTCATATTTTATTGATTGAAAATTCAATTTGTTTTATTCCAATACATTTAAATTTTTAGCTTTTTTATTTTGTTTTTAAACTCACTTTCTTGTTACAAGTTTATCAATTTTTAACTAATTCAAAAAAAGTTGAATTTTTTGAATCTATTACATCTGTTTAAATTTTTTTTATGGAAAAATAGTATATTTTTTTAATTTAAATCAATGTCGCAATATCTTTTTTTTTGGTAAAAAAATACCTTTTATAAACACAACAGAGATATCATCAACTCAAACCAGAACTTTCTTCACTTTTTAATTCTTTCGATCAAAAAAATAACTAAAAAATAAAAAACAATAATAACCAGCATATGCTTATGTCGTTTTTTAACGGCAATAAATCACAATAAAAAAAAAGGCTCGCTTCAAATGCTATCAATAAACATAATTTATTGCATATTCCTAAACGTGTGGAACACCCCTTTTCATGTAAATCTCATTTTACGATACGAACTTTTTATTTTCTTAAACGTTACCACTATCTTTAACTGAAAATACAATAAATATTGCAATGTGTTAAGGAAGAACACTATTACATTATAAAAATAAAATCTTTCGAAACGTAACAACTTTAAGGCAACGTATGTTTTTTTAATGTAAAACAATGCTTTCTAACGACTAGTGTGTTCGTAAAAATCAACATAAACACGGTTTTTTTTTTACAGAATTATTATAGTTATTAACTCTTAAAACACCTAGCTTTAAAAGTAGTTAACTAAAACTCTAATTGTTTTTCTATTTCAAAAAGAAGCTTTTTTTTATAAAAGTTTCAAGTACTTACCTAGTACTCATCCTTTATTTAAAAGCATATTATAATAAAAAACGATTAATATATCAAATAAAAGTTGTTATAAAAGCTTATTAACGGATCAAAACCAATACATAAACAAGCTCGAAACAATGAGATCGCAATAAAAACATAAAAAAACAAATTATTTTTTACTTAAACATCTTTTCATTTATTCCGAAGTCATTTTTTAACTCTTACGGTAATGTATGAAACATATATAACACAGAATCAAAACAAACCAAATACAATATGGGATATATAAATATCTCATAATCAAATCGAGCTATATAAATGAAAACATATATGTCCCATAATAAAATAAAAAAATTATCAAAAAATAATTAAATTTGAAAAAAACATCCTTTTTTATACTGTATGATTAAATATATTTTTTTAAATAGAGAAATTTAACGCAATCTTATTTTTTTGAGATTAACTTATAATATTTAATTATTTACTCCATCATAAATAGAATAAGCACTCAGTAGAATATTGACACGATTTAAATAAAGTGGAGTTTCTTCAAATAATATAAAAATAATAAATACCTGACAAGAAACAAGATTCACAAATCTAATAAGAATAATATATAAAAACAGAATGACATTACTCATATAATAGATTGAATTGCAAATATTAAAAACATATAGCACTATATAAATTTTAATAAAACTAAGTCTATTTAAATAACGATAGAGTTGGATAATAATCGAAACAAACCGTTTCTTATTTCGTTTTTTCTCAATATTATTCTCAGTTTTTTGCTATCTGCTTTGTATCAAATATGTTACATTATTGGAAATAAGACCGCTTGTTTTAGAATAAATGTTTTTTCTAGATATTGTTTTTCCACTCTGTATCAGATCAAATACTGTTTTGTTAGTATAGTTTTGCTTCCTTTATAAGATATGATATATTCTTACTTTTTATCAGATCTTAAACAATAAATATTTAATGGATATAACTATTTTTCAATATTTCAAGTTTTTGGAATTTTTCCGTTCGTCTTAAAATCTTTTTCAAAAATATTAACAAGCTTGGTTTTTTTAAACTAATCACCCTCTATGTTTTTTGTTATAAAGTTGGGCTTCCACGTCACTATCCTTTCTAATGACACTCAAATTCTTGTTACTTGATTATTTAACTTTTAAGTTTTTTTTTTTCTTAATAAAAGCTTTCGAAAACCTTTCTTTTATTTAAAAAAATTTAGATTTCAAACAAAAAAAAAAGATTCTTTTTTTCTGTAAAGTATAATCTTACTAAAACAGAGCTTTTGTGTCCCACATGCACTCGCTAAATTTAGCAATTTTAAAATTGTCATATACAGCAAACCCGTAAGTTTTATTTTTATTTGAAACGAACATATATCGCATATTCGTTGACTTAAATGTTTTCTGAACAGATTATATGATAATCCGTGTCAAATTGTCAAAAAAAGCTTTGTTAAAAAAATTTATCTCTTTTATACGTTAAAGAAAGCGCACAAATTATAAACAATATTATTTTTTCTATAATAGTAAAGTATACATAATTATAATAGAGTATTTATACACGCTCTTGCTCTCAACAATATAATTTAATTTCATATTTTCTATTAGTTTGTAAGTAAGCAAAAAAAATTAATTAAAATCGATTCGAAAACTATCGCCAATTAACTTTAATTTACGACATGTTCTTTTTTTAAAACACTGTTGCACCGCCAGACAAAAATCAGTTTTGTTGTTTTTGATTTTTTGTTCTGTTGTTTAATGTGTAACAAAACCTGTTAGTGATTCGTTCCCGGGTGCATAAACAAGACTATTATGTGAATTTATGCGTTTTCAAAAAGAAAATTGAAAATTTTTCTATACACTAGTTTGATTTTTATTGATTGGAGCTTTTTTAATTAATTATAATCTTCTTTAATAAAGTTACAGTGATAATTGAGAGTAGTATGAGTTACTCTATTATTTTTATGTATTTTTTACCAATATAAAAAAAAGTTTTTTAACTTTGTCTCAATTTACGGACAGTCATTTTTAATGTTTAACGTATGTGCTTCAGTTAAATCGTCGAGAAAAAACTTTGTTGGAAAAATATATATTTTTTTATATTAATAACGATAACGCGAAGTTTTATGTTTTTATGTTATAGCTACGATAAACAATTTTTTTATAAATATGTTTTAAAACAGAACGAGTTGCTTTTTAATAAACACGATTGGTTTTAAAAATCTTCGTTCAAACAGATTGGTTTAAAAGCGTTCGGAACGCACAGTATGTTTTTTGATAAAGACACGAATATTAATAAATATACAATCAAAAAATGTGAAACAGAAAAAAAAAGTTTTTAGAAAAATAAATATCATAATATTTTTTTGAGTGAAACACATATATATAAAATATATTCTCTTTACAATAAAGAAAGCCTAGTGTATGTGCATTTTTGTTTTTTTTAAGGCATATTTCAAGCAGCTAATAGAATATACTATTAGTTATATGAAAAAAAAAGTTGCTACTTTTCCTTAACCCTTAAGACTTTTTTAGTCCAGAAAGTTTTCCGGAAATTTTCAAAGTAGAAAAATGCTTTTCATAAAATTTTCTTTAGTTTTTTTTTAATATTTTCTTCAGATTTTTTTTAATATGTTTTCTTCAGATTTTTTTAATAGATTTTTTTCAGATTTTTTTTAATATATTTTTTTCAGATTTTTTTATAGATTTTTCAGACTTTTTTTAATAGTTTTTCAGATTTCATTAAAAAGCGCCGTTCAGGTTTTTAAATGATTTTTTTCAGTTTTTTTAAATAGTTGTTGTCGAAACCCAACTCAGAAAAACAATAATTAAAAGTAAAATAAGATCTCTATTTGAAAAAAGATATTAATATTATAATGATAATCAAAGAATAACAAAAATACAATATAACTATA
>SBJP01000068.1:0-25189 GCA_014805705.1 Cucumispora dikerogammari | reverse complement strand
TTTTTTTGGGTTTTAAAAAACTGTTCAACCCGGTTTTTTTTAAGTTCCCTTTCAAAAGGGGCAATGTTTTTTAAACCCGGGGCCTTTTCCCCCCCCCCCCCCCCCCCCCCCCCCTTTTAAACCCCTTTTCTTACACGAACAGTTTATTCTGCAAAAAAACAATTTTTTAAGAAATATATAATGTTAAATATATTCACAAAAAATTTGCTCTTCAAAATAATTAAAATTATCAAAATTAGATCATCTAAAAGACAGAAATGTTTGCTAAAAATATGTCGGATAAAGGAGTTCTCAATTTTAAAAATTCTTTTTCAGCTAATAAAAAAGGTGTACCATGGAAATCATGGAAATATCAGACGAAAGCCCAAAAAGATGTCGATTTGGAAAACATTCACTTAAAAGTCCAAATACCAATGAAGTAATAAAAATTATATTGAGAGTTATTGTATCGAGCAAGTCGTCGTTAATCACATTCATTTTTATAATACTCATTATACTTTTAAAAACGTTTCTAGAAGTTCAAGTACCCTCATATTTAGGAGACATAGCGCAGTCCATCGGGGCCGATCCAGAGTTCTTGATGACAAACTATAAAAAATATCTAATTTCGTTTTCAGTTTTTTTAATTTTGATTAATATAACACCATGGATTTTAATACCTATGATTAAAAAAGTGTTTACAGAAATAGGGGCTGAACAAATAGAAAAAATATTTCAATTAAGTCACGAAGATTTCAAAAAAGTAGAAGTAACTTATTATGTTTCAAATCTAAATAGATGTGCAAATGCTGTAGCAGATTTTTTAGAAGCATTTATCATAAAGTTTTTCCATATCATTTCATTAATGGCGTTTTCGACTTATAAGCTCTATAGTATCTTTGGTATGTTAGTTTCATTTATTTTTTTGGACATTGTAATAATATTTTTTTTATGTACATACGTCTTTACGTTAGCTAGAATTAAGTATCACATTATGGCTATTGAACAAGACAATTCTTTGCAAAATCATCTTTTTGAAAAACTACACAATCGAGACACTGTTTTAATGTCGGATATGGTAGAAGAAGAAACAAAAAATTTAAGATCTCGTTTCGAAAAATATCAGAAAAATTCTGTAATTTTTTCGAGGTTTGAGCCGAACTTGCACATTTGTCAAGATTTAATTTTTTATCCGTTTTATTTTATTTTAATGTTTAAAATGGTTTGTACACAAGACATGTTGTTTGAGAAGAGGTATTTTATCGCGTCTTTTACTTTACTGGTAACTACTAAGTCACGTCTTAATTCTCTGGGCTCAGTTATGCAGTTGGTTTATGAAGCTTCTGCAAATATTTCGGCCGGATATCTTCTATTAAAAACGCAACAAGAAAAAACACTTCAATGTGAAAAAATACACAAGATTTCATTTATTAAATATTCAAAATGTACTAATGCAAACATATTTGATGAAGTCACATTAGATGTTGATCAACCGGGATCGTACATTGTTGTGGGACCAAACGGTGCGGGAAAATCGACGTTTGTAAAATCAATTATGGCATTCTATAATAACAAAGAAGGAATTTTCATCAACGATACTGCCTTGAAAGATTTAAACTTAAGAAAGTTTCAAAGTAAAATAGTGTATGCGAATCAAGAATGTCAACTGTTTTCAGGATCGATTTTATATAATCTTCAGTATGGAAACAATAAAACGTTTCAAGAAATTGAGGATCTATGCAATACCTTAAAGATAACGAAGATGGTGCTTTCAAAACCAGGAGGATATAGTTATAAAATCGGAAAAGGGGGCTGCAATTTAACAGGTGGAGAGAAACAAAAACTTGTAATTGCAAGGTCTATTCTTAGAAATGCAGATGTTTATATATTTGATGAGCCTACATCTAATATAGATGATAAATCTGAGCGGGCTTTACTGCACACAACGAATTACCTTTTAAGAGAGAAAATCGTGTTTTATATTATACACAACTTGAACCTTGTGACCTTGTTTGATAAAGTTATTTTTATAAACAATAAACAAGTCAGCAAACCAAAACCATTTAAAGAATTAATCGAGATTGACGAAGAGTTTTCTAGGTTTATGGAGGCGTCTGTTTATACAAATTGACTATTAAAATTAAGTTTTGATAAATTTTTATTCTTTCGTTCGGTGTGTTGAAATATTTAATATATATTTGAAGAATAAAATATTTGATGTCATTATAGAGATTCATATTTAAAAAATCGTTAAAATGTGTGTTTTTTGACAATAAGCCATACTGCTCAGCCAAACAAGTCTTTTTTCAATCAGGTATGCTTTTACATTAAATAAATGTTTTTGTAACGTGATATATGATTCTCATATTATTAATAAAATAAATACATCTAAGGGCAGATTTAAAGAATTTTTTATGTCAAGAAACAATCAAGAAACAGTCAGTTTAAATCTAAAAATAATATAATGCTACTCAAACATTTTTAACACTTCATAGTCATTTTTGTGTATATGTCGTTCTTATTCGTTACCCGGACTTATATAATATAATGTCGCTGTTAGCTGTTAAAATAAAATAGAACGCAGTATATTTTTCGAAAAAGACAGCGAGAAAATATTAAAAGCACTATAAAAATCCTATATATATAATAGGAATGTCTAAAAAAAAGAAAGTCCTGTCCTTTACCAATACACAATACAAAGCTTTATATTCTATATATTCAGAAATATAAAGACTTTGCGCATTTTCTATAAACCCAGGATTTTAAAAAAGAAGTGCCAGATTTTTTTAAACAGTTTATCATACAAAAAACATTATTCAAAGACATGTTCGTTAAAGATTTTTAAACAAATATCGATTTAAACAACAGTTTTAATTTCAAAAAACGACAGTGTCTTTACGGGACACGTTATTATAGAGCTAATGATTATCAAAGATACTGGCGGGATTGATATGTATCTCTCAGAAATTTGTTTTTACCGAGAATTTCGCGAAATAAAAATTAGAAAAAACAGAATCCACAAATACTTTCGTTCTCCCTGTTCGCTTATGTTTTTTATTTTATTCTGCTACTTGTAGTTTATGTAATCTCTTATTCTGTTTTAAACATCATTAAATGTGATTGTTATTCAACAGAGCTTTTTTTGACATTTGATTGACAGCAGAAAAATTTTTATAAATGCTTGTTGGATTTTAAAAGAATACAAGACATTCAAAATAAATATTTGGAAATCTCAAAATTTATTATTTCTAGGGCTATATATTAATAGCTTTCGTCGCCAACTAGATTCTCTAAATCTTTAACTCTTTGGGTATATATTTTGTTGAAAAAAAAACATTTCAAATAATTCTAAGAAAATTATGATCAGAAAATAAAAAAATTCAAAGAAAACAAATAAATAAATGAGAAATATAAAGATAATAAAAACGCAACTGTGAAGATTTTTTTTCTATCGTATAAACCAGATAATTCAATTTTCGTATTTTCAATAAAACCATATGTATCATTAAATAGTATAAAAAGATTGATATATAACATGATCTGAGTGATAAATATAATTGAAGTATGTATAATCTTTCTAAGATTCGTTAAAATATCTAATGATAAAATTATATTTGAGTGTTTTGAGTTAGCGTAGATTGGTGGTTTTTTATATTATAATGCCATCACACCAATTTTAAAGTAAATGTGTTAGATCAGTATGGGGCAATGTAGCGTGGAAATAAGCTTTGCGTGAAAATACAGAGTGGTCTTTTCTATAGAAATTTGTTTTTTATAGAAAAATACTTAACGTGGCTGGCGTGAAAATACGTAGTAAGTTGTTTTTTAAATTTTATGATAGCTTTCATCAAAAACAACTTACTTCGTATCTTCACGCTCTTTACATAAAAAATAAAAGCTATAGGTTTGTTTAATCGTTTTTCAATTTATTATATATAAATAACTTACTCTGTATTTTCACGCCAGCATTCTTAAATAAATTTACTTCTCTTTTAATTTCTCTATAGAAAAGATTACTCTGTATTTTCATCTACAGGTCAACTTCTGAAGATAGCGATTTGAATATGAAAAAGTTACATTTTTGTGGGTAGAATTAATAAATCAATATGTTAACCAGAAAACTTTTTTTCTGTTCGAAACAAGTAAATCAAAACGCGCAATGGCATCCCGACATTTCGCCACATTAGTTTTTGTAGCAAAAAAACCGCAGTTACGTCACCAAAGATTTTTAAACATAAAACAGATAGCATCAAAAAAAACGATACTTTTTTACAATAACCACGCAGAAAACGCACGAAAGCAACAACAATAACAACGAACTGCTTACTAACGAGCAAACGAATGAACGAACGAACAAACAAATAAACAAACAAACAAACTAACTAACTAACGAACAAACTAACGAACAAACTAATTAACTAACCAACCAATTAACTAACCAACTAATTAACTAATTAACTAACTAACTAACTAACTCACTAACTAACTAACTAACTAACTAACTCACTAACTAACTAACTCACTAACTAACTCACTAACTAACTAACTAACTCACTAACTAACTAACTAACTAACTAACGAACGAACTAATTGACTAACGAACGAACGAAGGACAAACGAATTAACAAACGAACTAACGAGCCAACAAACGAACAAAAAACTAACTAACGAACTAATGAACTAACAAACGATCTAACAAACGATCCAACAAACGAATAAAACAGAACGAAACAAAACAAAATGAACAAACGAACGAAATAAAATATATTGAACAAACGATTTTAACGAAAAGATGAAATGAACAAACGAAATGAGCGACGAATAAAATGAATAAACGAAGCGAACGAAATGAATGAATGCATAAAAAAAGTTAAACCGAACAGAAGCGAAGCTAAAATTTTTAAAGAAGTGAAATTAGTAGAAATATTTTAATAATGATAGAAAAAAACAAAATAATTAACAGACAGTGAATAGTTTAAATATTTTGTGGCAAAATTCTGTTTTTTTAAGTGCAAAAGTTACTTCGGATAAAATCCCGACACTTCATCTGGGGTAAAATATCGTTTCACGTGTGAAACGAGATTATAAAATAATATGTTAATTATAGAACCTTTAATCTACAAAACGAGTAAACAAAAACGCGCAACAAGTGTTCGAAACACATGTCAAAAAACACACTAAAGGAAACAGCAACACACTAGCCATACAAAAACCTTCGCTAGTCAGAACCGACCCATGGACTTGTTTTTTACACCCTTTGGTAAACGATAGATGTTTTTGATAGAAACAAAATAATTAAAAAACTTTTGTTTATTCTTTAATAGTCGTTTTTTTTGACTAATTAAAAAAGTGCCAAACTTAGGTAAAAAATAATGGCGTTCTTTCAGCTGATTTTTGTATATAAAAACTGACACCTATACATTTTTTTTGATTAAAATCGATTCAAAAAAAAGAGCTCAGTCTAATTAAAAAAAATTAATTATGAAATATTAAGGTTTTATATACAAGTTATTTAATTACGCAAAGTTAAGCATCGTAAAAATAGAGATTTATCATGGTCAAACTTGATAATATGAACAACGATCATCGCAGGTGTATTTAATAATTTAATAAAAGAGTTAATAAGTTGATAAAAAATATAAACGCCATACATAGTATATTCACTTTATTGAGCAAGTTTGAAAGACCATGAGCATATTTAGTTTTTCAAAAGCATGTTTTTAATATTATTAAGTTACTTTTTTTTGTTCGTTTAAACCACATAATTGTTTTTTAATTAGCTTTAAGTGAGTGAGGTAAGTGTTTAAGTACTAGATTTTTATATACGAAATAAGACAAAAACCATCGTTTTTTTATTGTTCGTGCTTTGCGCCTGTTTACTAGATTGGAAAAAAACGCATATCGGCTGTTTCTATTAAAATTAAAATTGATATCAAGTTGTTACATTTACTTCATCTTCTACTGAAAGCTAATTAATGAAAAAACAAAAAAAATTAATTAGCGTAAATAAATAAAGTAATTAATTGAAACTTTATAAATATTTTATTCGATTTATCGAGTGATAAATATCATTAACACAGGTTAGAATCTACTCAGGTTTTACATATTAATAAAAGCGAATAGAACGAGCGCTTAAAGAAAAAGAGGCCAAGTTAACAGGTGTTGTTGTCGTCAGAAAGATTTTTTTGGTTGGCGTAAAGCAGATAATAAATATATACGAGTTTCTTTTTTCGAAGACGATTACACTAACTTACATCGTACCCTTCGTTCACTGAAAAAAAAACGCCAGTGATTTACATACAACGTTTTTAGGGTTATTTTTAAAGTAACCCTCGGCCAGCTTTGCAAATGTTGCATTTAGTATTTAAAGTGTTAAATCGCTTTTTAAGTTGTATACTTCAACTTTTAAAATATCTCTTTCAAGTTTTAAAATATATGTACCAATATTGATTAAGAGTCATTAAAAATTACAGAATTTTACAACTTAATTTTTTATCGTTTCAGATTATATTTATATAGATCCATGATATCACGCATGTTTTAACGCCATTGCGACAACCGTCTCTAAAAAATCTTTTAGTCGCAGGCTATTTGATATGATATTACAAAAGTTTTTTTTATAAATGTACACTGTTTGTCAATTGTTTTAGATGTTTTCGTATTGTCTAATAAAAAAACTTTTTGAAAATTATCAAACCGATTATAACTTTTTCATATAAACTCTTTACGATATATATAAACATATTGATATAATATACACCTCTATATGTACTTTAAATTGTTGTTAGTTTTTGAATAATTGAATTAAAAAGATCAACGTCATTATTTTGATTGCCCTTTTTTGTGTGTTCTTTCGTTTTTGAAAACATGTATATTAAAGATTTTAAAAACGGAAAGTAAAGTGGATAAAGCCAAAATATCAAAATTTTTTTAATCGAAAAATATTTTAAATTTATTGGTTTTATGCAGTGAAGCCCTGTCTATTATTACAACGGCATCGAGCAATCATATGCTACGTAGTTAATGGACAGAGCGTAAAAATCATACAATACCTATCGAAATTATACTCTGCTAACGGCGTTGCATATTGGAGACCGCTAACTCATGAATGACACAAAAAATAGAAACATTTCGTGACCGTTAACTCAGATTTTTGAAAACGGAAGATGTTCCTACAACACAACGATACTTTAGTGTCTTCATCAAAGCAGTAAAATCTGTCTCATGAATAAAAACAAACATGTTTGTCGTTTTTCAACTTTTTGTATAGAGACATAGATGAAAATACGCCCGCCTTTTCTATATCATTAAAGCTATTTCTTCGTTTATATATTAACTTACCTCGTTTTAACGAACAGGAAAAACCCAAAATAACTTTATTCACACGTGCTGTTAAGACTATAACATTCAGTTCACTATTGGGGTAATTTACAACCTGTCTGAGAGATAATGAACAATAAGAACCTGACAATATTTTATTGCACTTATATGTTCATTTGTTTTTTTTAAAAAAACAAAAACAGATTTTTTCAGCTTGTCTATTTGGCCTATATTAACACATATGTTTTTTTTAACAAAGGTTTTGCTAGCTTCATTATCTACGCAATTACAAGATATATTTTTTTTTTCAGTAAGATTATAAAACTCTTATTTTATTTCATCTGTTTTATTCGATTATTTGTTATGTAGTTTATTTTATTAAATAAAATTATACGATGAGAAAGTAAAATTAAGAATGAGACAATAACCTGAAAAAAAAGAAAACAAATTATAATATTAGAAGAATAACACGCAAAAATATAAAGTAATCTTCAACGTTGAGCAAATAACACTCCAGCAAAGATAAAGTAACTTGCATCAATATAAAAATAACAAAAACGAAAGAAAAATAACTTGAGCGCAGATAAATCAATCTGAGATACCCTATTATACTGCTCCATATATTATTAAACATTTTGTTTTTTAAAATAATCCCGAAAATCGTGTAATTAACGTTAATCTCGTTGCGTGTATACATTCCGAGACTGTTACAAAAATATAAAAACTGCCAATTAAAGTATGTTTTTATCAAACGAAAACTTTTTAATATTTTTTTAATTTTAAAGATAACGAAAAACAGCTGCATAGACAATTGTAACTCGTTTTTTAAACTCAAACTATAATCAAAACAATGATATCTTTTTTAATATAAACTTTTTTTATTATTCGGTGAGTATTTTCAATAATTTGTATGTTGACTCGTTTATTTTTTTTAAAACAATATTTTTCTATGATATATTAATAAACCTGCTTTCCGACACCAATAGCGTTTACTTTTTTAAAAAAACTCTATAATATACTATTTTAATTTAACTAAAGTCATTTTAATTTAAATAGAAACTTTTTTTATTTGGGCTAAATTCTTTTCATCAAACTTAAATTACTTTCACTCTAATAAAATCTCTTTCATTTTAATAAAATTCTATTGCAATAACAAAAAAAAGGTTTTTTATTTTTCAAAAGTATTTTTATCTAAGTAAAAAAAAACTTTGTTTAAATAAAGATTAACTTATTTTAAATAAAATTTCAATAATATAAGGAACTAAATTAAAACGAAAAAAAAATCTACGGTGTCAAAAAATAAAATTAATTAATTAAATATATAAATTGTCTTACGACAAAAAAGTGTGTGTTTAATAAGCTTTTTTTCATTTTTTAAAACATATATATGAAATATTGACGTTTTTCGAATCGGAAAATATTATATTTGTGGTTTTAGCTTTTTTGTAGTTTTAGAAAAACGTAGCTGTTTTCTGTCATTTTCGAAAAATTTAAAGTGTGTTATATCATATATATGAGATTAAAAGAATTAAAATTAAAACCCTGTTCAACAAACTGTTTTATCTAACCGTAGTGTATAATCGATAAGTTTTTCTAACCTGTGTTTTTGTACTAGGCTTTAGCGTAGACTCTCTTTTGCGAGTATCTTTTACAACTTTTGTTTAATTAAAAGTGTTTATTTAAGGAAGACCTACAAATGTTGTGTTGTATAATTAACCCCAACAGCATTTTCAAATAAGATAATTTATGAGACTGCATAACTTACCATAGCTGCTTCATAAAATATATACTAGCTAGAAAAAATGAACTGCGTTTTTTTATGCTTTTATTACAGCCAGCATTTCTAACACCTGAAGCAACCAAATATTAGAAATTAAATCATATTTTCAGCTTAAAGTCTGTAAGCAGTTCTTTTGATATAAAATTAAGACAGACTCTACATGTGTTTGTTTATAGATGATTCTTTACGAAAACATATCTCAATACAAAACATAAACAGAACATAATAATAACTAAATAAACAAATAAAATTTTTTTTGATACGAATAAAACACACTTTTAATTATAATATCCATTAAAGTATTTTCTGTAAAAACTCCTTAATTTGTATCTCAGAAAACCCCTGTCCTCTAAACATAAACTCGAACACACAAATAAAGTTTATATTATTCGTAACCTCATAATAATTAGAGAAAAACCTTAGAAAAACAAAAAAATATTCATTTTTTAAATAAAAGAAATGCGCAGCGTATTTTTTCGGAATGATGTCATTGACAATTGGGCTTTTCTGTTTTACTGCTTCAGCACCAGATCTAATATAAAGTGAAATCAACTGAATATCATCAAATGTTAAAACCTGATATAAATGTTTTCTGAAATAAATTGCAATAGTGGTTAGTAGAACGTTAATATCAAACTTTTTAAAAAATTTTTCATGGTTTGTTTTCTTCTGTAAAATAGAATTATAGTCTGTATGTGAGACTTCTACAACAAAATCACAATCGTCATTTTTTTTATTTTCTTTTAAATTCTTTATACAATAGTTCATTAACCTCCTGATACTGTTCATATAACAAAGCCCCGAGTAGTAATCTAAGGGTTCAATGCATCTATAATGCGCAGAATATTTTACTTTATCATACACAGCACCACACTGTTTAATAAAAACTAAAGCATCTCCTTCTTCAATTGGACTCGCAATGTGATGAATATGAAAAATTTTAGTTATAATTTTATTAAACAAAGCTTCGAAATCTTTTTCTAAAATCACGAAATCATTGAACTTTATATTTTTAGAACTTTCAATGTTTACAGTATAGTCCTTCGATTTAAATATCTTTATGATTAAAGACGAAAAAATACAGGTTGATTTTTTAGAGCTAATTATAAATTTACCTTGACAGCCGTTTTTATTGGAATATTCTTTACTTGAAATTAGAATTACGTTTTTTGATGACATTTGATTTTTAATGTATTGTTTTGCATTATAGACATGATAAAACACCCGGTGGTTAACATTTTTTGAATTGAAAGTGTTAACGTAATGTTTTGATTTTAAAGCTGTGCCCTTATTTTTATATAATTCAACAGTTCTCATAAATTGCTCAATTAATAGCGGGTTGGAACAAGATAAAGATATAGTTTCCGTAACATTCTCACCTAAAACTGTACACATTGCACCTGGGATTTCCCTGTCGTAAGTGGAGCTCTTAAGTATCAGAAAAGGCGTCTGTTCTTTAAATTTTGACTTTATATTATTTATACTCACTTTTTTAATAAACTCATAAGACGTATCGTTTTCAAAATCAAAAATATCAGACTTCGGCCCAATTCGCTTTGTTACAATTATATAATTCGAATTTAAAAATAAACTTAATGGGGAATTATTTACAAAAGACTCTAAATTTATTTGTAATAAAAATAAGTCAGAAGAAGCCTTATATTGTGAAGGCATATTACTTATTAAAGAATTCAATTTTATATTCTGAATAAGTCGAATAGATTCCTCCCGTTTTTTATGTATTAAATTATCAAATGTAGATATTTTTACAATTATATCTATTAATGAATTCGTATGAATAAGAGATTCAATATCTTCGAAGTACAATTTATATCTCGAAAGTCTGTGAAATGGAAGTAAAATTATTTGATTAAAATCTGATTTTATTGTTTCTTCTTTTCTTGAAATTAAAGTAGAAACAGCGCATAAAAAATTTTTTGTTTTTATTGCTTCTAGTGCTTCATGCGAACCCGTAATAAAATTTTGATAAATTGAAAACTTTGGTAAAAACTTTTCAAAAATTTTACTGAGTCTTTTACCGATTTGTTTCCATTCGCTTTTATTTATAATTGTTTTTATTTTGTCTTTGATTTTTATATTTGAAAATAATTTGTCGGTTTTCATTAATTGATAAATTGATCTTAGATCCAAGTCTTTAATATCCACTTCTACTAATATTAGATTGGTTAAAGTGAATAATAAGTCTATATGTAATAATAATATGTCTTGTGTTTTTAAATAAACTGCTTTTTTTATAGATAAGAGCGTCTCATCTAAATCTTCTTTTTTAAACAGCTTCGCATAAAAGCATTGAAATTCTAAAAGTTGCATTACATAATTCTGTTCAGAATAAAATAAATCATAAAATCTATCCTGCAGTTTGGTGCAACTAAACTCTTTATTTTTTACATTTATTTTCGAAATATCCGGTGGAAAGAATTCATTTTTAATTTGAGATCCAAAAAAATTATAATTTTCATTTAAATCAGAGACTAGAACATTTACCGACTGAATTGGAAACAAAAGTGTTTCCTCGATCATCTTAAAATATTTTTTATCGCTATCAGGTAACATAATTATGAACCTTACGATTTCGTCAAATGTATATTTTTCTGGGCTCTTTCTTATTACTTCAGTGAAATTATCTAACATTTCAGATATACTCATCGTTGTTTTGTTTGTAGAAGATATTGAAACAGACTTGTTTTCATTGGAATTTTCATCTGGTTCTGATAATAAACCTTTTAATTTTGTAAAAATACTTTCTGATTTTATAAATTTTAATATTTCTTCTTCTGGTTCTGGTTGGAAATCATTTAAAAGATCTTGAATAAAAGTTCCCCAAAGAACTCTTAAACAATCCTGATTTCTTCTGCCTTTGGGGATTAAATGATCTTTATTTATTTTATATGTCTTCGCTCCGAATATCGATCTTACTAAACAGTCAAACACCGATATATCGGGACTAAGTACTTCATCTCTGATTGAAAACAGTATTACTTCTAATTTTGGTAATTTAATTAAAAAATTACAGTGTGATGTGTCATAAAAACAGTTTATATATGTTCCAAGAGGGGGGTCTTTGAAAAAAAACCCCTTTTTCGTGTACAGTTCGTGTATGGGAGTCAATATAGGAATCGGTTCTTGTATCATGGGGTATATTTTTGCTTTGATCTGAATAAATTAATTTACATAATATGCTGATATTTTTTTATAATGGTTTTATCAAATTTAGAAAAAAGAAGTTTATTTTTTTATCTTTTTTTTGATTATTTTTTTGAACTATAGTTTATCGCAGAAAAAAAATATTTAAATTGATTTTTTATATTTTTTTTTAAATTAAAATCTGTTTTTTAATTTGTTAAAAAAACATGATAAATTTTCGTAAAAATACATATTATACTAATAAAGACAAGTAAAAGCCTTCTAATTAAGTGACATATAATAGATATTACTACCGAAGAGAAATATGTATTAGTGTTATATGTGACATTTGTATCTATACTTGATTTTATACAGTTCAAAATAGAACAAAATGTGATATAAAAACTAAAAAAAGAATAACACAGATACACTTCTCACTTCCTCTTGATAAACTATTTGCGAAACAAATACACAGATTTATTTTATATTTATTGTTAACTTCTATATATTTTAGATCAAAAAACACTAAGTTTTTTAATAAAGTTCAGTTTTTATTAGTAAACAAAAATTATTTCTCGTAAACAGCAAAAAAAATGACAAAATAAACGACAAAAAAATTAGAATATTCAAAAATTTTACATTTGTAAAAAAAATAAGAAAAAAATTGTCAAAACGGTTTGAATTTTCATTTTATGATAATAAATTTAAAACCTATATATTAACAATGTGTCCTGTAATAGAAAGATATGTTCAGATTTTTTTGATATTATAATATGTTTTTTTTCAATTGTTTTCTACATTTTTCTCTTTAAATTTTTTACAAAAAACACAAAAACTATGATTTTCAGATGTCAATTTCAGAGACCCCTCATAACGTCTTGATCAATAACCATCTTATAAGAAAAACGGATTAAATAATTAAACATTTAAAGGTAACGATTAACCTTTGTGTGTAAATAACAATCTACGAGATCAAAATATTTGTATTGAAAAAAACTTCGTCTTTTCTGTTTCGTTTTCGTAGTACATTCTTCTTCCACAAAAAATATTATCAAATAAAATATATGGTATCAAATATATATTCCCTACAACAAGACTAGAAACACCACCGAAATATCAAACAATAATTAATACAAAAAAATTTCGATAAAAATATCAATATTCATAGACCCTTTTCCTTTTTTTAACAAAAAATTCTCAAAAAAAAAAACAGTTCAACATGAAAAACTACCTTCTTCTATTCTTTATATTTACACTCTACTTATTATTCTTAATACCTTTCTTCATATTTTCTGTAATAATGTGTTCTGTTTTAGAGTTCTTAGCTCTTATAGAACCACAGAATTTGTTTAAAAACTTAAGAAATAAAATAAATTATAAACTTAAAATGTTTTGGTCATCTATTACCTTAATGTTCTTTCATATTTATTTTCCGAAAAATATTTTTTTAAGCTTCGACCCAAAACTATTAGATAAAAAACGTGTAATTTTACTGTCTAATCATATAACATATTTCGATTGGTTATTTATTATTTGTATACTTAATAGATTTAATTTATTTGGAAACTGTAGCTTTACAATGAAATATGATTTAAGGGAAATTCCGATTATTGGTTTCGCCTTAGAATATTTGGGCCATATTTTTCTTAAAAGAAAATGGCAAACTGATAAATATATTTTAGATGAGAGTTTAAAAAAAATTGATCATAAAAATTTTTGTATAATTTTATTTCCTGAAGGTACTTTTTTAGATATAGAAGGAAAACGTGCAATGAAAAAATATTTAAAATCTTCTAATCTTAAAATAAAACAACCAAAGTTTACACTTTTACCTAAAAAAAGAGGGTTTTCAAAAATATATAATTCTTTAGATGAACAACTGGATTTAATTGTTGATGTGACTTTAGTATCTAAACCTTTTCATGATTTTCCAGCAGATCATTTTAGTATTAAGAATGTTTTCATGAATAAATGTCCTTTTAAACTATCGGTTATAGTCGATACCTATAAAGAGATAAAAGAAAAAACGTTTTTAGATGAAATTTTTTTTAAAAAAGAAGTTTTATTGAAAGGTTTTTCTAAATTAGAAGAGGAAGAGAATTTAGCAGAGTTTGCAAGAAATGTTTATAATTTAACAAAAAAGCATTATTTTTATCAAACAATTAGTTTGTTTTCCTGGACGGGGGTGGTTAATTATTTAATTTATTTGGTATTTATGGGGATTATTATTATTGTTTAATTAATTTCTTATTTTCTTAACTGTTTAGAAAAAACATTATTTTACATTATTTTTTACGTAACAAAAACAAACATAAAATATTATTATCGGCTTTAATAACAGCAATATTTTACATACGACGAACGCAAATTGATTATAAAAACGAAAAGACTTTAAATAAAATTAAAATGAGAATTATGAGAGTATAAAACCGCATAAAATCATCAAATCCGCCAAATCCGCGTATATTTTGATTTTGTAAATTTCTTCTAGCCAAATCTCTTTGAAAGATCCGAAAGATATCTCCCGGTGTTCTAAACAGGTTGGTTTGTGAAAAAGCAAATCTAATATTATTATAGTTATTAGGACTATTCTGTCGAATAAATTCTGTCCAAGAATTACCGCGTATGAAGCTCCTTCTTTCATGCCTGAAAATTTCACGCAACTCTTCAGTCGTAAAAATACCCGTCTGACTTCTCTGCCTGTCATAATTCTCCTTTTTATTTTTATCTGTCAGAACTTCATGAGCCTCGCCCGCTTTAATAAAAGCTGCAGTCGTGTTTTTCAATTTACATCTATCTGGGTGTAGTTTCATTATAATTGTTTTATAAGCTTTATTGATTTCGTCTTGTGAAGCCGTTTCCAAGACTCCCAGTGTTGAATAATGTGAATTTCCATTATTTAATATTCGATTAATTATTGATGCTGGGGGGTCGGTGTCTGACATGATTTGTTTTGATAAATATATTTATAATAAGGAAGCTTTTTTTTATAAAACTACATTATTATTTAATAATGCTTTTTTATAGTATAGAAACCAGTTATGAAATTCACTAAATGAGTAAATTTATTATTTATTTTTCTAACCGTTTAATTTATTTTTCATAAATTCTAAGAAATTTTTATATCAAAATATATGATCTTTTTTAATAAAAAACACATCTTTACAAATTTAAAAAAAACACCATGCAAGCAGTTAAAAAAGAGGAAAAAAACACAATTTACGTTGGCGACATCCCACAAGGAATAGAAACCAATGATTTATTACGGATATTCGGTTTATACGGGACAATAAAAAATATAACCTTTAGAGCTCAGCCGTCCACGAGAGACCCAAATAAAAAAACTACGGCTTATGCTTACATTGTTTATGAGCTCGAATCTTCTGCAATTAATGCTATTAGGAACTTAAATCATTCAAAGTTACATAATCATGAAATTAGAGTCATGTTATATGAAACTACTTTTAAAGAAAGCAATAGAAACATTTGGGTAAAAAATCTTCCGAACATTTGTGATAATCGCATGTTGGCGGCCTGTTTCGAGGTATTTGGTCCCGTAGTTTCAGCAAAAGTTAGTAAACATGCAATTGGCGGGCAATCAAAAGGTTACGGATTTGTTCAATTCGTAAATAAGTCTGATGCAAAAAAGGCTATAAAGTTAAGCTCTGCTTTGCAGATGGGAGGAAATGAATTAAAGGTTGAAAAATGCGAGCCAAAAGAATTAAGAGCTATTCCTGAACCAATTTATACAAATTTGTTTTTTAAAGACTTTCCTCCTGAAAAAGCAGAAGAAGTTGAAAAGAAATTACATTCGTACGGTAAAATAACTTCGCTTTATTTCCCTATTTTAATTGGAGACGAAGGACAAAAAAACATTAAAGGTTTTGGTTTTGCAAACTTTGAAAATGCGGAGTGTGCAAAAAAGGCTGTTGATGCTTTACATGGTTCGAATTATTTCTCATCAGATATACCTTTTTATATTCAAAAGGCCCTCTCAAAGGAACAGAGGAAAGAAGAAGTTGCGGCCAAATTTATGTCTTTACAATTATCACCTGAAAAATACAAAAAGAACATTTTTGTATCAAATATTAATCCTGATTATATGAGAACCGAGAATGATGAACAAGAGTTATTAAACTTGTTTGGGAAATTTGGAATAATTAGGGATTATGAAATTTCCGATTCGAAGTCTTTAAAACATCCAGGAAAAACCGCTAAAATTCTTTTTGAAACTCCAGAAATTGCAAAGTCTGCAATTGAAACAATGAATGGCTTCGAGTTTTATGGAATGCCTTTAGAAGTGCTTTTCTATAAAGGAGTTAGGGAAAGGACAAAAGAAAATATTTTGCAGAGCACAACAGGTTTGACAAATAATCAAGATGAATATTCAAGGAAAGTTCCAGCAAAAACTCGAGTTGAAATTTTTAATTCTGTTAAATCTTTAAGTTCAGAATTAGAGAGTGAATGGAAAAACGCGGGTTTTAAGAATGCAGAAGAATTTGCAGATGCGGTAACGACTGAAATGTCTATCAGTTACACACAAGAAGATATTAATGACATGTTAAGTGTTGGGGATTCGTTATTAACGAACGTAAAAAATGTTCTTAAGAAATTTAATTCTCCGCCAAAAATAAAAAGTTGTTAGGGTGCCTCCAGTTTTAGAGTGTTACAAAAAAATTATTATAAACGGGAAGAAATGGCTTTTTTTCAAATGGGGCCTCTGTGTTCTCATTTTTTTTGCTCTCTTTTCACGTTTAAATTAATAAAAACAAAAAAAATTAAAAAAAAAATGTTTACTTTTTAATCTTATTTATTCTCACTCTATATTTATTTTATTGGTTAATGTGTTTAGCCAAATCCGAGATCTGATATTTTCCAAATTCCTTCCGGCATCTCTTCCACTTTTCTATATTTTTCGTATAATCCTTAAGTAAATATTTCAATTCAACTTTATTACTCAACTCTTCCACCAAAGAATCAACCTCGTTAGTTTTTCGACCTCGCCATAAAATCTGTTTCATACATTTCTTTAAGATAAACTTAGTTGCCTTTTCTTTTACCAGAAGATTAATTTCTACAATCTCAAAGTTTTTGTTTTTTTTACGAACTTCTTTCAAAACTTCATTCGTTTCTTCGAAAAATTTTGTAAAAAACTCAAAATATTTTTCAATATAATTTTCCATCTCATAAATCGGAAAATTCTGTTTAAAGATTTTAGTTAAAAGAACTACAGGATCGACAATCTGTAATAAAATCGATAAATCCTCCAATGTATTCGTTTGTTGTTGAAGATTTCCAACTACTTTTTTCAAAAGAGATTTTGCAATAAAAGAATCTTTATTTTTCACTAAAGAAGAATTTTTATCAATTAATTTCTGAATTTCTTCGTGTTGTTCGGTTTCCAAAAAATACTGTATTTTATCGAAATCTTTCTTTTTATATTTTGGCTTAATTTTTTTTAAAGTGCACCTGTCAAAAACAGACACGAAAGTCATTACTTGTCTTGTTTCCATTAAAACATATATTATATTTGATGGTGTTTTAATGGCGAGAATTGAAAACTCTTTTTCGTTTTTATGCTTATCTTGTGCATAAAAAGTTGGATTGTTGTTAAAAAAACTTGTCATGTTAAAATCGCGCATTACAATATATTTTTGCAAAATGCCATATAATGCATTTTCAACCAATAAAAAGCCATTAGTTTCTTTTCTCCCAATAAATAAAATATCATTTGTTAAAATCAAATTCCCTTCAATCCATTTTAAAGCGTCAAATTTAATTTCTTTTTCCTCTTCTTTTTCTTTAGATAATTTCTGTTTAACAAAGAAACAAGCCGTTTCAAATTCCAACCTACGTTTTTCAGTAATAAAAACATCTAAGTTTTCTTGAAATTTTTTTAACGAGTCTTTAAATTTCTTTATATTTAATTCAGAATAGAATTCTTTATTGGGTTGAGTTAAACTTAGATTCTGTTCTGTTTCCGCAGTTAATAAAGTGTTTTTCAATTTTGTAGTTAGCTTGTCTACTTGCTTAAAAACATCGGAATTCATTGTGTTTTGATCAAACATTTTTAAAAGTTTATTGTTATTTTTCTCGTTTATGTGCTTAAGTCTAATTAAACTTGTTTTTAAAATAGATACATTATATGTTGGATGTTTTTTGTTTATATATGTTTTTAAATCGAAGGAAGTGTCGTGTATTTCAGAGATATCGTCCATGGGCAAATTGATTAGTATTTTCTTTGTAATATTTCATAAATAATGTTTTTTTTCATATTTCGTTTTTCGGCAACTTTTTTGTTTATATGTAATTTAAGTGATTTTTGAGTATACACTATTATTGAGTTTTTTAAGTGTTTATTTTTACACGGGTCTTTTAATTATATTAGTCTCTTGACGGAAAGCAGACCAGAGCTTGGTTCAGTATACGGTAAGTGCGTGGCATTTTTTTATTGGACATACTGTAAATGACGTCTTGTTAATATTGATTATGCGTACTTTTAAGTAGATATAGGGTCTGTCGTATGTTTTTTTTTGCTTTAAATTTTTGTTTATTAAATACCTTTGAGTTAACGATATAAAATGATTGACTTGTATATACTTATGTTCGATATTTTTGTACACTGAGTGTTAAAAGCGAGAAGATTTATATTAATCAGATAATCCATATATAAGCAGATGATAATTATCGCTAGTTTCGATTACTTATTTCATTGTCTATATATTTTGAAATGTTTTTTCTATAGTCTTTGTTCTAAGATTAAAAACTCATTTTATTAAACGATTATATCTTTTATATAATGTGATGAATTATACATCAAATAATTAAAAAAGTCTTTGATAAATTATTTTAAAAACTCAATCAAGACCATGTTTTAAAAAAAAGCTTTTTTAAACACTTTTATGCTCAGAACAGTGTTTTTTATCTCGTTCATATTCGTGACATAAAGGGTATTCGGATAATATGTAATTGTTTGTCTTTTATATTTATAGAAGTATATATCATTGCGTTATATCGTGCCAGTATAAACAAAGAGTATTAAAAAGAGTGGTATGTAACTTATATATACACAGCAGCTAGCATTATCAGAACAGGTTTTTTTTTAAATATTTCTTCTTATTGTGTCTATAAGTCTTCATAAAAAGTTTATTTATATGAACGAGAGCTTTATTTTTCTTTGTTTCTGGGGGTTATTCATTTCTTATATTTTGCACTTTCGAGAATTTAAAACAATCCTTTTAATAACACGTAAAAAGGAGTTCTTATTATTTTACAGTTACACAAAGGAAGAATATAAAAGAAAAAAAGGATTAGACATACAGAGGACAGTAGTAGTCACAGTAAGAAGTTTTTCGTGTATAAAAATTTAACTGGAACTAAATAAACAAATATGTAAACTCATGATCATTATATGTCTTTCGGATATGGCGTGTTCAATACACTAACGTATTTTTAATTGCGAAAATGTGTCCAGCGAACATAATTATTATAAGAAATTTATATCAATGATCGGGGTTGATCTATATGCAAAATTTTTTTGTGATTCGCTACATATATAGCTATCTAGTCATAGTTTTTAAAGATTGTAGAAGTAAACAAACAAAGCCAATATATTTTATTAAAACACTTGGTTTATTTTGAGTTAAATATTCTTGCGGAAACCGTATGAGCCTTATGAAAAATCATAGATACAATACTTTTTTTAACAACGTTAGTGTCACACACTTGTTTATAAAATCGAAATATAATACAACCTTTCAAACCATTGAGATATAACGTTCTTTGAATATCAAATTAAACTAACTACTGTTTGCAAAAAAATTTAGTTATCGGCTTGTATTGCTGGGATGTAGAGAATTCTTTAACACCAATCGTTTTTTATTCATCAATTTTTCTATTTTTTACAGAAGCCACCAATCTTAATGAACTTTATTGATATCGCCCTTTTTTTGATCCGAAGTTTAAAACCTTGTCTTAAAAGTTTGTATTATATTTCTAATTTTAAAAAAATGTCTATTATATTTTAAAGTTGTGAAAACATTGAGATGTATTTCGAATATATATATGACTGAAGTGTTTTATATTTCGGATCAAAGAGTAATTTTGTGATTTATGTTCATTTTTTCGAATATAAAACAATAAATCGTGAGCAGTTGTACTGTGTATAAAAAAAACTCGTTTATGACCGAAATTGTTTCTTGACGATTAAGGTTAATTGATTAAAAAATATTATATGAAAGATTTGTTTATAAAAAAACTTTCAGGAGATATGTTTATGTGTTTCAACAGACAACAATACGCCTCGTTTTTTACAAACAGAACATAAAAAACACAAATATACTGAGTTTCGTTTGTAATTAGCTTTCACTAAATATCTGGATGTGAAATTTTATCAGAGAAAGAATATATTAAATATATTAAGTCAATAGAAATGAGACTTCGGTAAAAAACCACCTTTAAAATCTCAAATAATATATTTACAAAACAGAAAAATGTTAGTTTTTGTCTTATTTATAAACAATCCCTGTAAGATATATTTATAAATATGTCATATACAGAACGACAGACACGTAGCATTAGCTTGATGTATGTTTTATTGTTATCTAAATAATAATTAAAAAGACAGTTTAAAAGTAAGCCTGAAAAAAATTTTTATTTTAATTAAAGGCTGACGCTGAAAACAATTTTTTTAAAAAAATAAAATAATTTATACGTCTTTCAACATAATTTAATTATAGAACGTTACATTATAGCTGAATTAAATAAGAGATGGCAAAGTAACAATTAAGCATTATACAGCAAACTTTGAATTATGCGCTGTTAAGTGCGTAAACACTCGCATTAATCCCATACAATCATAAGAAAATAATTAAAAAAAAACACGTTCAAATAAGTTAATAAAAAAAACAAACGAAAAATATTCAGACAGTGTCGTTTTCGCCTTTCGCCGAAACACAAAACAAGTAAAAACTGATTATTTAAAAATCTTCAATAATGATTCTTGATTGTTTTTTATTAAATATACTTCGGTTAATTAAATTATATAATAGAGCTTTTTTAATTAAATTATAGAAAGGCGATATAAATATAAAAACGAAACAAACATTGTTTTTTATTACTAAGTTTTATATTAAATAACTTACAGTGGTATGTTTTAAATAAAATCGTTTCTCAATATCATGTTTTTAAAAGTTGTTTTTCACTACATTTATTTAAAGTTTGCAATTATTACGACGATAAATTAATAATTTAATTTGCTTTAAAAAGTTAAAAATTAATTAATACATCAAAAAAAAGTTATCTTCATGTCAATGTAATTTTCTCACAAAAAATTTGTCATTACACTACTGTTTAATCAGAGTTAGCATATGCGATATCTTACTGGATATTATAAAATAAAACGGAAATTTTTATCATAAGTTAATTTTTATTGATTATATACACACGAACAAAGATTCTCTCGTCTATGCGTGTTGAGTGTATTTTTATATAATTTGTTTTTTTTAAACAACATTGTATCAACCGCTTAAAATGAGTTATAAAAGGCGCTGTCTGAATCAGTTTTTTATATCTGATTATACTGGTGCTCATATATTTATTTGTTAAAAAAATACGATTAGAGTTTGTTTATATGTTTTTAATCTTTTATTTTTCAAAGTTTCAGCCTCTATACTGCGTTTCTGTCGATAAACTTTTTTTTTATTTAACACATGTGCGCCCAAATTTTTTTATTTGAGTTTCAACAAGTATAGTAATCACGGTTTTTCTAGTCAGATTATTTTATTAGTAAAGTAGAGTCAAATGGCTGGAAAAGTATGCATTTCAGATGTAAAATAAGAAAAAAACATATATCAAGAAAACAGTCTATTTATTGTCTGTCACATTGCAGTTTTGGCTATGATTATTTACGCAAATGTACTGCTAGTTTTTTTTCAAAAACAAAAACGACCTGTTTCGTAAAACATAAGGCTTGCGCTAAATATAACTGTGTTATTCCTTGATAAAACATAAGCGTTATTTTGATAGTTATGTTATTATTTATAATAAATATTTTATGATTAGGTTTATGTAAGTATTTAAAATATAAAAATATTTACTAAAAAAAATAGAGACATATAAAACTACTCGTTTTTTCCAGCTTGATAAGAACGTCGAACGAATATATTCTTTACTATAACTTGACGCTCTTCTATAAAAAGATCTTGTTTTATCAATTTTTAGATATTCTCAGTTTAATAAAAAAATCGTTAGATTTTAGAATCGGCCCGATTTGAAAAATGTATAATCAGCCAAAAACGCAAAATTTAAACATTCTCACTTAAACATAAACATTTCTTTTTTTTTGAATAAATGCATTATTTATTTATGTGAACATATGTTTTCGTTTTTATGAATAACATAAAAGAACACATTTTTTATGACCCCATGCGAGCTAAGCTTCGCATGTACATCACAGAAAGTTATAACAGATAAAATATTAAATAAACATGGAAGAATCTGTTTATCGACATCTCGAAGACAAGCTCGACCGACTGCTAACACGAAGAATCTTTTTCATGTTCGCTTTTATATGTTTGGTGTTTATAAGACTCGCTCTAATGGTAATACTCGAAATAATTGCATTGGTTTTTATTTCTGTAGGAATATGGTATTTCTTAAAAAAACTCAGTCCTGATTCCGGTCTCCCTCCCACATTGAGCAAAAGTCTGAGAAATAATGTGTTTTTAAACAGAATAAAAACATTTTTAATCTCATATTCACTTAAGCAGGTGTTAAAAAATAGCTTTGCTTCGTTTCCCACCAACAAGACTATCTAATTTAGTATATCGGGTTAAAAAGACAAGTGTTGTTAAAGACAACACTTTCTTTATATTATATTTCTTCTGTCTTTTTATAGCGAGAGATATAAAAATTCGTTAAAATGCACGTAAAACTAAACTATCTGAGTTTAGAAAATAACATATTTTTGAATAATTGGTGATCAGCAACAAACGTTAAGAAACAACGAGTTGCATACAATAAACCACATATCTCATTCTTTAAGGAAACGCTTTTTTTAAAAACATTAAACTAAATTCTAAAATTTTCTACATCTCTTTGTTTCTTTTTAATTCGCCCGTTATTTAAAACACTACTTCTGTAGCTTCAAAAATTTTATATGTTAACATTTTATATTTTAGTAAAAAAAACAAATTTAATAAGAATCAATCTGCCGCCGCTCTTTCGCTCCCTCGTCTGATACTTTTAAATTTTTGTAAAAAACTGCTTCTAATTTTCAACCCGACTTCAAACAACGTATCTAAAGCAAAAGTGATTCAAATAAAAGAAATAAAATATCGAAACGTGTAAGTTAAAAGATTGGGGTGTTTATTGAAAATCTCTTGGCATGTTCTTACAGACCAATCAATTAAAATAAAGACAAAACACCAAATAAAAAATCGTTTCTTTGAAAAAAAACAAAAAGAGATTAAATTTCAGAATATCAAGTTAAATTAACAAAAATTAGTTAATTGATACAGCCCAAATAAATGAATATAAAACAGACAGTTCAATAAAATAAAAAGCATATCAAAATTTAGTAAAAATATTTATTATTTTTATTTTAGTCGATAGTAGCGATTTACTTACAGTTGCGTACACCTCGTTAAACAAAGGATTATTGTTAAGACTGTCCCCCCCCCCCCTTTACTTCCTTTTTCGATTTAATTCTTTTCCCAAAACACATCGCTTTTTTCTTTTTTTAATACAATTAAGTTTTTTTAAAAGAAATAAAAAACACTTTAATACTTAAAAACTTTATATTGTACACTATAATTCAAAAAAACATTAAAATAAGTTTACAAAAACAATCTACTAAATAAACCAATTGGGGTAATTTGAATTTTGATGTACAAATATAAAGTTTGTGATCTATAAAAGTGTCTTGTTTTTTTATAAGAAAATTAATTATATTAAAAAAAGAATATTGAAAAAAGAAAAAAGGAATGTGGTTTGAGGTAAAATTAAATCGAAAAGCGGAAAATAGGTAAAACAAAAAGTACAGCAAAAAGAAAAAAAACGACTAGAAGATATAAAAGTATGTTAAATAAGAAAAATAATTTACAAAAACGATTACGAGTTCACCTTTGCTATGCTTTCGTAATAAACAAACGAGGATTCCGGTACACTTGTGTCCTCTTAACCAATTATTGTCCCCCCAACCAATTATTGTCTCCCCTTATCAATTATTGTTCCCCTGACCAATTATTGTTTCCCCTACCAAAAAAGTTTATTTGCCACTAAATAAAAACAGAGGTTTCGTTTACTCGTTTCGTTTAATCGTTTCGTTCGTTCGTTTTCGTTTCGGTCTTTTGTTTCGTTTTTTTTGTTTCGTTCTTTTTAGTGCCAAATAAACTTTTTTGATGGTGGGGGACAATAATTGGTTAGGAGGGACAATAAGAAATAAGGGGAGACCAATAATTGGTTGGGCGGATACAGGTGAACCAGTGCCCAAACAACAACTCCGTTTCTGATATCGATTGCAAGCTTGTGTGTGGGGTTATAACTATTGTGTATTATTGACAAATACGTCTTTTCGTTTGTTTATTATAAAAGCTTAGAAAAAGCAAACTTATAACGTGTACCGTTTTTTCGTCGAGGCGACGAAAAAACGGCTTTTCGTCGAGAGTGTTCCGACCCGTTTTTTCGTCGAAATTCGACGAAAAAACGGGTCCAACATAAAATTTTCAAAACCCGTTTTTTCGTCGAGAAATTTTTTTTGTTTCGTTTTTTCGTTTTTTCGTTTTTTCGTTTTTTTGTTTTTTGTTTTTTGTTTTTTCGTTTTTTTGTTTTTTTGTTTTTTCGTTTTTTCGTTTTTCGTTTTTCGTTTTTTCGTTTTTTTCGTTTTTTTCGTTTTTTTCGTTTTTTTTCGTTTTTTTCGTTTTTTTTGTTTTTTTCGTTTTTTTCGTTTTTTTTGTTTTTTTTGTT
>SBJP01000067.1:0-33069 GCA_014805705.1 Cucumispora dikerogammari | reverse complement strand
AAACAAAATTAGTATTCTGTACAGAAAAAAAAACCGCCGCCTTGTACTCACAAAAACAAAAAGGCTTGTTATTGAGTTTCACTCCCCCCCCCCCCCCCCCCCCACACACACACACAAGAAAAATATAATAAAAAATCAACTAATTTTATATATACATTTCTCCCCGTTAGCTTAGTTAGTTATAATAGCCAATTAGAATATAAATAATCTTTTAAAATATTTGAAAAAAAATACAGAAGAAAAATACTTAAGAACTTTCAATTAATCAATATGTATTTTTAGTTATATTTATGATAAAATAAAAAACGAAACTAATCAAAACATAATAAATATATTTGAAAAAGTTTACAAAAACGTTTTTTTGTTGACTGTTCTCTTTATATTATCTGCTTAATATATCATCTAACATCTACAAAATATATTAAAAAAAAACTAATAAAATCGTCTACATTCGATCTTACATATTTAATACCCCATGCCTATCTTTAACGCCGATAAAACGTGCAAACCTTATTCAGAAACCGGTTTGTGTCCTCACCTTGACTGTAAATATTTACATACCAGTCTCTCAATCAAAACTGTTAAACCATATCAATGCTTAAAATGTGGGGCATTAGAAAACTTATTAATTCTAGAAAGATGTAAATGCTACTTTAACAGAAAAGATGAAAATTACGTCTTTTGTGATACGTGTTTAGAAAATGTGGATTTTAAACAAGAAGATAAAAATATATGTAAAAACAAAAAACATTTGGAATTTGATTCTTTTAATTCGTACAAAAAATACAAAAAACCCAACTAAATTTTTCTACAATAAATTGAATCGAAGTTTGTTGCCTGATGAATTTCTAAAATATTTTTATTTCCATCAGAGAGGATTTTTAAAAACGCGTGCGATTTTTCCAAATTATTTAAATTATGAGTTGCTTCTTGAAAAATAAACTCTTTCTGTGTTATTAAGTGTTTGTGTTTTTCGTTATTTTCATTTATAATTGAATGTACTTCTTCAAAATTTTGAAAACCACCGTCGGTATTATTAGACAGATGTTCATTATTAAAATGTATAAATTGATTATTAGAAAAATGTTCAAATTCATCAAAGCCTTCACCGCCCATTGAATGTTCCAATAATGTTTGGTTTCTAGTTAATTCCGTTTGTTTATATTCTTCAATTAAATTTAATAGTTCAGTTGGGATGAAAATATCTGTTTTTTTCTTTTCTTTTTTCTTTAATAAAGTGTCTTGTACATTTAAAACCCTTTCATCATAATCCCGTATTGAAATAAATTTATCAACAATTTTTTTCTGTTTTTTATCTTTAATAATTGAGTTTACGAGAATGGGTTCAATCCCCTCGGAATTTTCCATATTTTCTGTTTCAAATTGATTATCAATAAAATTTTCTACCTCATTATTTTCATATTCGTCTGCAAACTGTAGTTGTTCATCTGAATTGACACTTCTTGTATTAAATAATTCAGTTAAATTCTTTGTCGCATCTTTAATTAATTCCCGGCATGTTTCGTCAGAATTTTCATTCAACGCTTCTATAAATTGAAAAATTTCTTCTCTTAATGCTTTCAGAAGATCTCGAAATGATATCGTTGTTGCTTTTAATATGCGTTGATAAAATAAAAGAGACAAAGACTTTTCTTCTATTGATGTTAGTGTAGCCAAAAGTAGTTCTCGTAGAGGGGCTGGGCATTTTATTGTTGTCGTTTTTAAAATGGAATTGAGTTGGTTGATTAGAGAAATATGAAGCGGCGAAGTATCGTTTTTAAACGAAGGCTTGTGGATCTGATTCATGATTTTTTCTTGTTGATTTTTTTTCAAAAAAAATTTATTTGGTTATGTTAAATTAAAGGAGAGTAGTTTTGTGTTTTTTATTTTTTAAAGTATATGTTTAAATAGCTACAGTGTATATCATCTAGTTGAAATGTCGTTTACTGGGCATTGTAGGGATAAATACTTAGTGTGTTTTTTTTAATTAGTTTTCTGATTTTTAATATATACATTTTAATTTTAATGTAAAAGATTAAACTATAATAATCGTTTCGGAATGAGATTTCATTTTTTGATTTGATAATGAAAAACCAACATCGAAAGTATATTACAATCTTAGATTAGTCGAAATGCGTTTCTGGGTTTCTCTTTTTGTTATATATATATATTTCATATTTAATATATAGATGCTTCAAATAATAAAGGCTTTTATTCAAACAATAAAGCCACTTTTGAACAGAGCTTTTTCCCTCAAACAACAAGCTATTTTTTAAACAGTAATATAACAGGTTTTTATATTTTTCTTATCTTAAACAATAATTTATCGATAAACAGTAAAGACATATATCTGCAACAGCTGATTGCATTTAGAGTTTTTTTTTGTTAAACGCAGACAAAAAAAAAGTTTCCTAAACGTCTATTAAAAAAAGAACACATAAAAGTGTGGCGTCATAAACAATACTAAATGCTCAAATGTTCTATATTATTTGTATAGAAAAAGTTTTTTTGATTAAAATTTAATATAGGAGCTTGGCGTTATGATTAGTCTATAATAAATTTATACAATTATAGTAAAAAAGTATGTTTCTTAATATAGAACGAAACATAACTGCTCAGATCGTTATGTTTCGTTCTATATTAAAATCCGAAAAATTTTATTTTATTATCGATTTAATATAGAACCAATCATACTTATAAGTCTCTTATATTAAATTTCGATTTAAAAATCTTTTTTCTATACAAATAATATAGAGCATTTGAGTGTTTGGTACCGTTCATAACGACGAGACTTTGCTTTATTCGTTCTTACTTTATTTTAATTAAAATTCATAATTTCAATATAGAGCGAATCATAACGTTAGAATGGAAAAGATTGAGAATGAAAATCAGAAAGAGCAAAGAAAAAAATGGATTTAAAAAGAAAAATACGATAATACCTTGGGGCGAAGATAAAAATGAAATTTTTAACAAAAACGTTTAAAATTAAAGAGAGGAAAATTTTTTAAAAAAGTGTGGTTTTTTTAATAATGATAGAATCGTGTATTATCGAATAACAAGTGTTAGAACGAAAAACAGAAGCGCGAATTTTTAATAAATGTTTTATGAACATCAATATACTCATCAATTATCAAAGCTTTTTTGAGTCGAAGTGAGATGTATAGACGGCTATTATTTCATACGTCCTCTCGAGATAATAGCTTTCCAAAAGTCACAATCTTCTAGCAAATATGAGATTAAACTCTCTTTCGACGATTACAGAATATTCGATTTCCGGCGTTTATGTGAACATTCTTCGATTATGTTCGGTCCTGTAGCCTTTAATATATCTCAGATATATATCCAGTAGTTGCTGGGCCTCGAAGTGTTGGCCAAGATCACCTCTGATTTTGATTCAAAGGATCATATTCGCGAAACAAAACGAAGGTGAGAAGTTTTGTCGCTTTATGTCGACTAGTATTATATTGATAAACGATATGTGTGAGTTCATTAACTTATCGTGTGTTTCTATCATCTAAATATTTTCTTAATCGAGTTTTTATTGTTCGATTAAACCTTGCAAACTGATATTGGGTTTGCGACTTATATGAAGCTCTCTATCGGTCTTCAGCCTTAATAATAACAAGAACTTCTTAATACACAGGGCAGTGCATTTCCTATCGTTGTCACTATGAAAAAATTGCCAGCGCCGTTTCACAAAAACAAAAATTTAAGAATCAGTAATATCGATTTAGAGACTCTTCTCGATCTCGAATTTACAAAGACAATCTTAAAAATGAGTTTATAAAAGTAAAAATATATCTATTATGGTCGTTAGCATTCATCTATTTCGTTAAACCAACTGTGTCGGCCATTAGACGATTTCTAATGTAACTGGGAACGGTGGGGGTTAATGGGAAAAAAAAGACAAAAAGAAATGTGTCGTTTTCTAGGCGACAAGCCCCGCGACCTTACACAAATGGCATGGATGTTTTCAAAAGATATACTAACATAATTTCTACTAGACAACTGTTCCCGCAAAGCATTCATCTCTATATGACCTTGGAGATAAAATAAATCAAAGATTTTTTCAATTTATCTTTTGCGAAACTACAAAAATATCTCTTTTTTGTCTCATCAATTCCCTTACAAACAACACCCCGCCCTGTATTACAAAACTCTTTTCTTTTATTTTTTTTCGGCTAGTGAATCAAAGTTAAACGGTACGTAACCTATGTCCGAGTATGCGAGTATAATTTGTTTCTTCTATTCGGCTTTTATTACAGGGAACTTATGTATTTCGTCGGCTTTTAATTTTTTTAATATTTTTTTTGTCTTTTAAAAATTTTGCTTTTTGCAATTAGAAAACGCTTTCAGATTTTTATTTTCAAATTTTTCTAATATAATGTTACGATTCGCTCTATATTAAAATTATGTAGTTCCACTTAAATTTAATTAAGGGCGAATAAAGAAAACTCTCAGCGTTATGAACAAAATCAATTTTTCATTTGTTCTATAATATTTGTATAGAAAATGTTTTTTTTGATCAAAATTTAATATAATAATCTGACAGTATGATTGATTCTATATTAATTCGATAATAAGATAAAACTTTTTGTAGATTTTAATATAGAACGAAACATAACGGCTTAGACCATAAAGAAACATTCTATATTAAAATACATCTTTTTTTACTATAATTGTATAAATTTAATATAAGGTCAAACATAACGCTAGGCTTCTTTATTAAATTTTGATCAAAAAATTATTTCTATACAAATAATATACAACAAATGATAACTTGTAATCGTTCATATTACCATATATATTAAGCCTAGCTTATTTCTCTTATAATTTGTGTTTTTATTATAGATCGTATTATTACGCCAACGTTCTTAATTAATTTTAGCCAAAAAAAATACAATTTATATTATAAAGCTGTAGACTGTATTATTATGCTGCCTTTGTTGTCACGCCACAGTCGTTTTCTGAACTTTGAGTTAAGACGAATGTTTTTTTTGATAAAAATGATTTTCCGTTTTTTTGAATTGAATTCGATTAAATTTCTTATTTTAAATGTAGCTCATTTTTTCTTTAAACACGTTATATTAAATAAAAAGTGTATATTTTAAATAATATGGAAGAAAAATAGTGTCATATTTCAGTTATTTTACATATTTTATTAACATTTTTTTTTCAAGCTGGATTTTTCTATTTCATTATGGATGAGTTTGTTTTTGGGAGTTTTTAAAAAAACTGAAGAATATAGGGAATACAAAAAATTTTTCTTTGTAAAATTACGATAATTTTACATTAAAAAAGCATAGGAGTTAAGAATTTTGATACTTGCCTAGTATCTATCCCCCCATTGTAATTTTAATTAAGCAATTTCTTATTATAATTTTATTTAAGTAATTTTTTATTATAATTTTAATTAAGTAAATTCTTTTTATATTTTTAATTAAGTAAATTCTTATTATAACTTTAATTAAGTAAATTTTTATTATATTTTTTATTTATCATAATTTTAATAAACACCCTTTGTATATAAAAGTTTTAGTGTTATGTTTTTGATTACAAAAAAACTGAATTAAATTATTCATGTCATTTTGTTTAAATTTAAAAAAATGAATATTAGTAAGCTAATAAGAGTGACGAAAACTAAAGCTCGAGCGATTCTCTTCTGTCAAAAAATCAGTTTAATTTCAAAGTGAAAACTTTGCCCCTCTTGTGGGAAAACTATGAACTTGCACAGAGGGTGTGAGATCATAGATAACCTTCGATGGCGTTGTGATCGCCCTTGTAGAAAATAAATTTCATTTAGAAAAGGGAGTTTTTTTCAAGACTCTAAATTGTCAATAAAAAAATTTTTTGATTATCTATTTTTGGGCCTATGAAGAAGTTTCCCAGCTTCGGTTGAAACGCGAACTCTATTTCGCTAAACAAACGTCGACTGATTGAAAAACTTTTTAAGAGAGATATTTATGAACAAGTTATTATTAAGTCTAAACAAAAAAGGAGGCCCAGGCCGGGTTGTTCAGATAGATGAAACACAAATGACGAGAAGAAAAAACAATGTTGGTCGGATTCAAGATCCGATTTGGTTATTTGGTGGTATAGACTGTACTTCAAAAAAGTCCTTTCTGTTTCAAGTTATAAACAAATCCGCAGCTTCGTTGATGCTCATAATATTACAAAATATACGCCCAGGGACGACGATTGTTTCTGATTGTTGGGCTGCTTACAATACAATCAGCCAACACAATTATAATCACTTGACAGTAAACCACCCTCTGTACATTGTGGATCCCGTAACAAGATCAAACACAAACAGGGTCGAAAACATGGAGATGAGAGCAAAAAAAGACATAAAAAAGAGTTCGGGACACACAAAACCACCCTAACTTCATATCTATTTGAGTTTATTTCGCGACAAAGATATGGGAAAAACCCTTTCAAAGATATTATAAAACACATAAAGCTATTTTATTTTCAATGAGATCTAAACAGTAAATCTTAATTTCAACTTTGCATTTCTTTTCTTTTCAAATTTTAAACGAAAAAAACTTACCATTATAGATAAAAGTATTAAAAACATAATTTTTTATTTCGTAAATTTTTTAATTACAACAAAAGTATAAACTATATTAATAGAAAACAAAAATAAAAAAATGTTTAAATAGCACTATAATTAGCCCAACTCAAGTGAAATTTTAATATTTATTACATTATTAAAAAAGTCGTAGAAGATACTTAATTAAAAATATAATAAAAAATTACTTAATTAAAGTTATAATAATAATTTACTTAATTAAAATTATAATAAAAATTTACTTAATTAAAATTATAATAAAAATTTACTTAATTAAAATTATAATAAAAATTTACTTAATTAAAATTATAATAAGAAATTGCTTAATTAAAATTATAATAAAAATTTACTTAATTAAAATTATAATAAGAAATTGCTTAATTAAAATTATAATGGGGGGATACTAGCCAAGTACCAAAATTTTTCTGTTACAGATTCTATGTTTACCCAGTTATTTTGAAAGTTACCCCCCATATTGTTTTTTCAACTAATACATTCTGTCGAGCGTTTTTGTTGTTTATTTATGAGCGAATATGTCAGCGAATTAAAAATCATATTCTATTTACAAATATCAACAGAACATTACAATAACAAAATGAACAGCGTTTAGCTGTTATGAGATATTTTCGGTTTCGGCTTTAAACAAATGTCTTAAAAAAATGCCATGCGTTCAGAAATGTACAGCATTAAAACAATATTTTTATTTTTTGCAACTTGCATTCGGATTATACACATTTATTGCACGAAAAGCCACAAAAGTTCAAGAGTACGAAATTGCGAAACGAATATAGAAAAAAAAAGCACTTTTCTCGTATCAGAAGATATTACGAATAAAAAAACATGTGTCGGTGATAATAAAGAAGCCCGTTTATCGACTCTCAACGGTGAAGCGTTTATTAAACGTTTTCCGTATTATTCGGTTTCTGGAGGTTGGGATATCGAGGAATGCATTGGAATTGATGCATTTATTTATTTTTTAGACGCAGTTACTGAAGATTCAGCCGAAAACATATCAAACATATCTTCTAACACAACTAAAAAAAAAGTGGACAATATACATCAACGTTCCATCGAGGATATATCTAAAAACATAAAACTCGAAGCGCAGCATACGCTTGAACATACTAAGCATCAAAAAATATACAAAGATATTTTATCTACGTCAAAAAACACTACCACGTGTATGATAAGCTCAAGCAATAGTAACAGCCCATTTAAGAAACGAAAAACAGGTGTTTCTAACACCCCATGTGATGTATCATTAAATAAACATGTTTTTGTCGATGTAAATTCTAGGCAAGCCTCGTTACATTCCGTCAACAATATGTATGAACAAAACTCAAAGACTACAGACGATGGATCAAAATCCCGATTCTTAATAGATAAAAGTGACGATAAATGTTTAAACTCTAACTATATGATAGGAACGAGCGAAACTCAAGTATTAAACGGGAGTTCTCACTTAACATATCATTCTGAAGACGAAAAACAAACTAATATAATTGAGAATGTTGCCGTTAAAATTGGTTTATCAAATACCGAATCGAACGAGAGACCTACTTGTATTAAAAGAAAACTCAAATTAACCGAATGTAAACATTCAAGAGAACATGGGGAACAAAATTGTTCTAAAAGACTCGTTAGTGTTTCAGAGCGCTGTCTGGACATAAACAGTTCTAATAAACACATGAAAACCTCCCCAATACCCCACATAGCTCTATATAACACTTCAGAACCTCAAAGTAAAATACTTAATGATCAAACAATTCGTAAATTTTTACCACTTTCTGTCATAAACGAACCTGTTTTTCCTATAATAAAACCATCTCATTCAACTTATGTCAAATATGTGTCAGAATGTGCTCAATCGTCACATACAGCTGCTTTTTTTATCTCTCCAGAATCAACAATAAACACACAATATAGCTTACTTATCGAACAAAAAAAGATTAATACAAAACAGGATTTTTATTTAACAACCATGACTTTGTTTAAAATACCGGTGTTTTTGTGTGTTTTTGTTCATAAGTTTTTTGATAGTTGGTCTTTAAATACACTTAAATATGAACAAGGGCCACGGTGTTTTTATCGTAATATTTCCATGGTCGTTAAAATACCAACGAACCTTGAGAGAAAAAGAATCATTGATTTTTTGCCAGGCTTTTCGTTTTTTTCTGAATCAAATTTTTTATTGTCAATCGGCTATGCTAGAAAAATATACGAGCTTAGATATAAGCACTTATCGCACCACATACTCTGCTCAACTTGTGTTGGTTCCAATCTGAGAGAAGACCCGAAGAGCTATAAATACAATGAACATTGTTTTAAACACACAAGAGCGCGCATTTCCACTTTACTTAATAATTTAGAGTATATTAAAAGGAATGTTGCTATAAAAAATATTTCTGGTCAAGAATTCATACATTTGATCATAGAAAAGCTTGATAACCTGAAGGCATACTTAAATGACATATCTATTCCCAGAACAATTAAATATGATTTGAAAAACGATATACTGAATGTTTATAAATTCCAAAGAGAATTTATGAACACTGGCAGGAAGTTAAAAGAGTGTAAGGGGGAAAACATGGATGAGATGATTTTAATTAATGGCTATACATGTGTATTTAATTACTTTGAAGCCCTAACAATCACAATAGCTCAAGCTTATGACGAATGTTTAAAGTGTGAAGCCGAACCTTCTCTTGTTGACAGTTATCATTGCGCTTAAAATAATTTCTATTATGATTAAAAAATATTAGTCGTCTTTTTTAAATAATTCCTATTGTTTTATATTTATATCTTGTTAGAAAGCAATAGACCTTAAGCTTTTCTTCAAAAATTCTGAAAACACGCGACTGCAATTTGTCGAGGTTAAAAAAAAGTTTTTGAATTATTAAGCAAAATCAAAATTCTTTTTTGACAAAATAAAATTATTTACATCATCAAATAAAAAAGTATTTTAATAACAATGATCTCACATCTCATATTAGAATGTTTATCAATACTCCAGTATATGAGCTGCAAGTATATCTGGTTTTCTGCTGAGTTAAACAAAACATAAATTATATAAATATAGATTATTCACATTATAAACGTATTGAAGAAAGTTTGAGCTTATAGAAATTTCAAACTACTATTATTTCAAGAAGTCCATAATTAGGAGTGATAAACATTCGACCCTCAGTTCGGATTCGCATTCGAAAGATTTTTGACAGACCCTCGGGCTGTTGGTACTTGCGGAAGGTTTTTGACTAATGATCAAAACGCTGTTGCTCGTTTTATTGTACTCATTTATAAGATGAAAATATCAGTGATTAATATATTAATTTATGAAACAAACAACAAGAGCGAAAACTTTTTCAGTACGGCCTATAAGATTGAGAGATTTTCCTCTCTGTATTTACTCATTCTTTCCCCGAAAACCTGGTTTCTTCATATTCAGCACGTCGACTAAAGAAGTTGTATTTTCCTTCTATAGATGATAGTCTGTTTTAAAAATACACGAGACAAAAACAAAAATTCCAATGACTTGTTGATAATAATAACATTGAACAAAACTGTTTATCTGTGTCTTTATGATTATTATAGCATATAATTTTTTTAAGACTTATCACTTCCAGATAAAAATATTAAAAAAAACCGAAAAGCTTTTTTTAATTTAATTAAACTCAAAAGTAAAAAAGCCATGTACTCAAATATTATTTTTAAGTAACATACAAACGATAGTCCGAGATCTTTTTCTTATATTAAGAGCGTTTTAAGAAAAAACGTTCGTTAAAATTAAAAAAAAAGAGTAAATATAGCGAATAAAATATTATAAAAAAACTTGTTGTATCACTTCACTTTTATATTATTGGCTTGCCGTGGGTTATCAACGTTTGTAAATTGATTAAAAATTAAAAATTTTAACGTATTATAAATATAAAAAATATATATATTGGTTTATTATAAATATAAAAAATATATATTGGTTTATTATATATGACAAAAAAGTTTTCAGTTTTATATTAAAGATATTGCTTTTTATTAAACAGTTTTTAATCGAAATAAACACTTTTTTTAGATTCAACCTGTTGGCCTGCTTGTTTTTTATATTTCTACTTATTATAGTCTATGTTATAGACGTCTTCTGCGATAATTAAGAGTGAAACGAACGTTTTTTTTGAAAAAATATTTATATGCGATTTTACTATTTACTCATACAATCTCTTATTTTTTACGATTAAAAAAAACAACTCTATTAGAGATGTCGGTCGATAATATCGATATCGAAAAATATAGAACACTTTTATGATCGAAAGACTTTGAATGTTTTCCGATATTTGTTTTAATTTTTTTTCCCGACATTTATTCTGATACTTTTTCCTTATTTTTAAACCTTTAAAAAACACAACGTTAGTAAAACTTAATTAAAGCAGAACAGCATGAAGCAAAATGTAACACATATGCTAAAATATTAGAATATTATGTTGCGAAACGCCTTTTTTTTCCTTATATATATTTTTTTGTGTTTATTAACTACAGTAAAATTGTTTTTTTTATTTTTACTCTTTTAATTAGAATACATTTTATTTATAAAAACGCTATATCAATATCGATATCATTATATTAAGGTATTTATGTGTGTATAGAAATATCGTATCATGCTTTAAAATCCGATATTGGCACTTTAGGTTTTATAAACTATGTTTTTTTTAATATTTAATTTTTTTAAAACTCGGCTTTGATACTGATGTAAAAACAACGGTATTAGAGTATATATATATGTATCAAGATCTAAAAAAAATTATAGATTTACAAACCCTGTTTAAAAACTACTTGAAGAAATATGAGCGTCAATATATCTTTGTAGCTTAAAAAAACAGCGGTGAGAAACACTTCTATGAATATTAGCAATACAGATATGATTATAAAACATCTGAGAAACACAAAATTTTTTGTTTTTATAAGTGTAGGTATATATATGGCCGTTTTATTACGTGTATAGAAAAAATTTTTATCGTGAACTGAAGACTAGAGACAAACTTATCTCTGTCACATAAAATAGTCGTCTTTGTTTATTTAAGGGTTCAAGCTAGCAACTTGTGTTTTTTCAAAATTAAGTATAAGCAACTGTTTCTTTTTAAAAGAGAAAACTCAACGCCTGTAATTTTATAAAGTTGTAAATAACATACTTGTGTTTTTTTAGAAACATATTTTATCAAACATTCTGCGGTGTGTTTAAACTGATAATTGAGTGTATAGTCACACAACTTATGTACTTTCGCTTTTGATGTAAATAAAAATTGAATCGATCCAAGAGTTGAAAAAGCGCTTTTTTTCTTTTGTAATTTTTATAAAACCCATCTTTGTTACTATGGTGCAATTCGTAAAAAAATTTTTGTTTGAGTCGCCTCGTGCTATTTTTTATCAGAAAAGTAAAACTTCGCTTTTGCTTCTTGGTAAACAGGTGTTTGTATCTGTGTTGTTAAAAACAAGATTTTACGCGGCATTTTATTTTGTGAGCAACTCCTGGAGTTAAACTGTAATGTTTAATTAAAGTTTTTTAATATTAAATAAACTTAAACACTGAAAGGTTTCATTATCACATACAACCTCGTTTTTAAATATTAAAAAAAAGTTTTGTTTGAATAATATTATCGGCTTTAGAAACGAAAGTTCTTTTTTTTTATTTTCAAGTAATAGAATCATCGGAAGGCTGTTTTCTATTTTGTTCTTGATGTTTGTTAATAAGTTAGTTGTATTTGAAATTAAATATTAATGATTTTTCTCAAAAATTATGCATATTGTTTGTATAAAAATAAGAGCTTATTTTCATAAAGTTAGAATAGACAAAGAAAAAGATTTTTTAAAAATATAAATACCTTTTATTCACCTAAAAATTCAATATAATCTTCAATTTTTACAATCAAAAACACCCAAGTTGAAACAATTGAAATGCCTTCGTTTTTATATTTGAAAAAAATATACTCTTCATCTTCTAATTTATCAGCCCAGTTTTCCTTTTTCACACCCCCTTCTACTAAATTAGTCACAATAATTATATGTTTTTTTTCCTTTTTGTATTCGTTTAAATATTTCACAATAAAAGATGAAGAAATCTTTATAAGCCCATGGCAAATAAATAATTTCGTGAGATTGCTTTCGTTTGAAAGTAACTTAAATGAACGGACAAATTTTGAATTCATGAAATCTACTTGTGGTGTTATGTTTCCAAACATAAAAACCACATAATCTTCATTTCCATAGATTTTTAATGTTTCTGTATTTTCTTTAAATAATGTAAGATGATCTGAAATAAACCCAGAAGAAATACAAAGCGCTTGTGAGTTCTCAATGTTTTCTTCATTTATTTCTAACTCTTCTATTTCATCTAGCAAATCAAAAGATTCTTTGTTAATTTCACTGCTCGATGTTGAATCACTCATGGCTTTTCTTTTATTTTTTAGATTTTTTTTAAAACGAAAAACTGTGACAGTTGTTTATATCAGAATATACAATAGGTCTTAACTCTTCTCTATTGGATATGAAACATGAATGTTTATCTCTTTTTCGCACATAAGACTTTTCGATTTTGTTTCCGCAACTTTTTTCGATTTTGTTTTTTGTTTCAGAATTTTTGGCTTATGGGGCGAATGTAATGTGCATAGAATTTATATTATCAAAATATAATGTGCGACAGAAGAGTTTAATTCTTTTTTAAAACAAAAAGTTTTTTCCTTTTATTAATATATAAACAAAAACAGGCTTATTGAATAAAAACACACCCTTTATTAAAAAAGACTATTTAATAATATTCATTCCTAACTTTTTTCCTATTTTAATTATTATCCTTGTAGCTCTTCTAATTTCCTTCTTTGTATGACAACCAGATAAACAAATTCTTGCTCGGCTGCTTAAAATTGAGGTGGCTGGAAAACCAACAACTACAATTGCCAAATTTTTCTTCAAACACTGAACACTAAACTCATACACTTTTCCTGGATTGAATATCAATAAGGGAATAATCGGCGATCTATCATCGCCATAAACTACGAAGCCTTCTGATTTTAAAGATGTAATCATAAAGTTTAAATTTACTTGGACAGATTTTCGCACTTTACAACCTTTCACTGAAATTTCTTTAAGTACATAATCTATATGTGCGGCTATTAAAGCCGGCATTTGTTCTCCATAAAGTGGCCCATCAGAGCTCGTTCTTAAAAAGTTAATTAACTCTGAATTACCTGAAATATAACCACCCATACCACCGAAGCTCTTTGTAAAAGTTCCCATGTAGATATCGATAGACTCATGTAATTTATGTTTGAATAATCTTGAGACACCCTTTCCTCCTTTTCCTAAGACTCCAATAGAATGAGCTTCATCAACAAATATATAGAAATTATATTTTTTTCTTAGTGCGACTAGTTTATCCAAAGGAACAACTGTAGCCTCCATCGAATAAACACCTTCAACTAAAACGAACACTTTTTTCCAGTCTCTATGTGTAATTGGTTGTCCTTGAGAAATATAATGTCTTAATTTGTTCTCTAAATCATACATATCATTATGAGCAAAGGTTTTAATAACGGCTCTAGATAACTGCGTTCCAAAAATTAACGAACGGTGGTTTAATTCGTCAGATAAAACTAAGGTATCTTCTTTCAAAAGCAAAGGTAAAGTCATACTGTTTGTGCCAAAGCCCATGGAAAAAACCAAAGTATCTTCAGTTTCAAGAAACTTTGATACTCTTCTTTCTAACTTCCGTATTGGTTTTAAACTTCCAGTTTGAAATATAGGGGCTGCGACCGTCAATTGATAATTGTGAAGAGCTTTTAAAGCAACTTTTATTTTTTCAGGATCATTTGATCCGAAGCCCAAATAATTATACGACCCGAGGTTTAAAACACTTTTTGTTTTTAAAACAGTATCCTTTGATAAACTACATTTTTCAACAATGTTTTTTCGTTTAATAATTTCATTTATAGGGATTATGCCATAAAACTCAGGTTTTAATACTTTTTTCAATTGATTTAATAAAGAAATAGTTTGTATATCTTTTTGTTCGGTTCCGCTCATTTTAAAAAACGGTTCCGCAATATGTTTTGAACACTTAAGTTCACTATATTCCCAAATCAAACATTTCTCGTTAAGAGACAAGTTTTTGGCTGAGCGCTTTAAATTACGAAATTTATATTCATTATATAAATTGATAAGACCTTTAGTATCAAAATCTGTTTCATATTTCGTATCTCGCTGGTTATATCTTAGAATTTCATTTAATGCTTCTTCATCATATTTAGCAATGTTTCCCTTATCGTCTTTTAAAAATTTTTCGGGTTTTTTGTAATTTTCAGGGCTCATAACTAGTGTAATATACTTACCAGGAGCTCCTGTAATAGTTCTATGCCAACAAGTTCTTACTCGTGAAAACATTCTACGAACGAAAAAAGTTTCAAAATCGGTTGTTATTGGGATATTTTTATATGCGGACGATATTTCATATTTTTTGACTGTTTTCTTTATATTTATTAGCCACACTTGTTTAAGAGAGCTAAATATCTTTTGGAATAACCTAAATATCTGTTTTCTAAGATCTTCTATATGACCGACTGATATTATTAATAGAAAGGACAAGTATGTGCTAACCATTGTTGATATTGGAATTGTTTGATTGGACTGGACTCTGATGTGCATACATTGCATAATGTTAATAAAATATTCATTTGAAGCATTATATTATATATTGTAAAGTAAAAGTTATCAAATATGTGTTTTTTTTCGATTATTTAAATGTTTAATTCTCTATAACGCCGTTAAAGTGGCTTTATTATATTGAAACATTCTAAGAGCGTTATTTTATTTGTTTATTAGTAAGTAATATAATGCATAAGAAAAACAAAAAGTGTTATAAACAAAAAATATAAAGCAGAGAATTAAAAAAAAGCACTGAAAAAAACAATAAAAAATGTTAACAAAAAATAATGTTTTTTTTATTGAAAAATTTTTTATCAAAAATGAACACGTATTTTGAAGACAAGAAAGAAAACTATTTTCATACAAAACATGACCAGAAAAGGACGTCGAACGGGCGTTAAAAAAGCCAAACAATCAATTAAAACAGCTATTGTAGTGGCAAAGCAGCCAATTCCCGTTGAATCGGTAAAAACCGAAGGGGAAATAGTTACCAAAAAAATTAAGAAAAAATCCCGCGAATTTGATATTATAAAACAATATTATAGTCTTGTAATGAATGTAGAAACATTAATTAAAATACGGACAAGAATATTATTACAAAAATGCCCAAGCTTGGTATTTAGAACGCGCAATACTTTAGATGATAGAATAGAAAGATATTTATCATTAACCAATACAGTCAAGAGGGCATCTCTCTCTCAGACAACTTTGGCTTCTACTTTATTGATATCTAAAACACAGTATTCCAGAGTTATTGAGAAATATTTTGAAAAGTTTGATTTAAACAGAAATATTTTGCAACCATCTGTTCGTGTAATGATCAAATATGAAAAACTAAGATTATTAGTTATGGAATATTACAGGGAAAAACGTAGAGATGATGCTTATTGAATGTTAAATTAATAAATTTTTTGGTTATTTGAATTAACTTTGAAATTATGCGCATGACTTCTTTGCCCACAGAACCAAATACTTACCCAAAGACATTTGTAAATACAATGAATGCGGATTCTGATTCGAATCATCAACCCCAGGATGCAACACTCTCTGAGATCAGAAAAGAATACGATGGTGAAAATCTTTATTATACGAATAATATAGATTGTATCAAGATGAAAGGCTTAATTGTGTTGATTTTATCTAAAATAGATTATTCATATGAAGAGATGTTTACATTAACATTATATGATGAATATGGTTCAATTAAGGGCTGTTGTAGCTTGGAACTTATTAGAGAAATGAACTGGAAGATTGGCGATGCTTTGAGGTTAAAAAATTGTTCTGTCTGGGAAAATACATATCTCAATATTACTAAACAGAACGTCGTAGTAGAAATGTAAGGCTACTGGATGTATTATACTATATGGTCTATTTATTACTAAAAAGAGTAAAATATTATTTAACAAACTTTTTAGGTTTTCTGTTGTTATTTAAGTATTTTTTATTTAAAAATAAGAAGAGATGGTTAGTGTTTTTTCAGCTGTAAATTATTAAACACCAGATATTGTAATTAAGTATTTTGTTTTTATTTAATTAAGATATGTCTTTTTTAGCTTATTGATATTTTATCGTAATTTTAGGATGAAATGGAATAAAGTGCAAATGTAAACTAGCTATATATAAAATAAAAACCATGTTTTCGTTGTTTAAAATTTGAATAGTTATGTCATTGTTCGTCAATAACTATGGTTTTTAGTTAACCAAGTTTTTATTATAATTTAATAAACCAAAAAAAGTTTCTGTTTAATTTTAGTTATAAAAAATACATTGACTTAAGCGGATTGTTGCGCCGAAAGAAATAAAAGCTCTGCCTTGAGACTTTTTGGTAATTTTTTCATGTGTTGTTTTTTTATTAAATTCGTCGCTCTTGTTTTTTTATTCGTTTTTTTTGAAGGCGATTATCTATTTCGTGCTTTACGCTACTTGACGTATAAGACTGGAAGTTTAGTCTATCATGGTTTAGATTTTACTTAAATAAACTATAGTGAAAATCTACTTAATTAAATTATAGTGAGAAAAAGTGTATAAATTTCACGTTTTTAAATTAAGAGATGCATTAAAATATAGAGGACTTGTCTGAAAATTTTCCTTTATAATCTTAATTAGATAAAATAGACTATAATTGAATTAAATAAAAAAATGAAGTTAAAGACAAATAAAAAACAATTTTTATTTAATTTTAATGAATAAACTTTTTTTGTTTTTGATCGCTGTTACGCTGTTAAGTTCCAAGGCTTTGTGTGGTTGAGTTTGCAGTATTTTTTTACTCTTTGTTTTTTCATAAAACAGTTTGCTATTTCATTTTGGTTTGTTTTTATGTAATAAAACGACATTTATACGAGAGTGACGCTATTTAACGGTAAAAAATGTTGATAATTTCTTTGTTTTTTTTTTACTTAAATTTAATTAATTGGATTATAGTGTGAGATGATTTTATTTAACTGTCAAATATTTTATTTAGCAATTCGGCGTTTAATAAATAAATTTAATAAAAAAAATCTTGATAAAATTTTTTCATAAAGCCCTTGTTTAAAAACAGAGTTCTAAAGCAAAAACTTATTATTATTTTCTTGCTTTTTTGAAATATTTACATATTAATTAAATAGACTCAATTCTAATCTTTAATATTAAAACAGTTTTCTTATAAATTACATTATTTTGTTTTATATTCAGATTTAAACGCACGCGATGTTTTGCAGACTTATTTTCTGGATTAAATTAAAATGATCTTTGCCGGAAAAAAAAACTTTTTTTTTAAATGTTGTTTACGCATAACTAGAATATAATATGTTATATAGACGGCTGAGTTTTTTTTTATCAAAATATGTCAAAAAAAAGGTTTTCATCATTAAAATAATAATATAATATTTTAAAATTTTTTATCTTTGTCATATAAAGATGCGCAAAGCCACTTTTATTAAATCGTTATCCAAAGCAGTTTCAAAGCAAATTTAATTAAAACAAACATTTATTAAAACAATGTGATTTAATGAACTATAAGGTTGTTGAGCGGACAAAAAAACATACATATAGTCTTATTAAGATCGCTACTAATCTATATAACATTCTTTTTAAGTTAGAATGCCAAAATCTATCCTATAATATTAGGGGATATCAGAATGTTTATATGTTGATATGTTTTTTTTTGACGATTTAGTAGTTTTATGCTACGTTCGTTTTGAAAAAATATATATATTTAATTTAAGTTGAGCACATTAATTATTCATATAAAAACATTTGAAACAAATATATATATTACACAAAAACATCTGTTACAATATAATACGATACCCGGCATAATATTTAAAACATGTTTGTATCTGTATAACAAGGGAAACATGAGTTACCTGATATTACTTGTTAACGATTTAGATATAAACTTTATACTTGTTTTACAAAGATATTAGAAATATACTGCTTACTCCTAGGTTTTTTTCTTGATAGTTTGTGTACTAAAAAAGAGAGTTAAGGTTTTGTTCTTTCCCAGCCTCTCGATTAAATTAAATAAATATGTTATGAGTCTAAAAAGAGCATTTTTTCAAACTCATATTTTTTTATTATTTGAATCACTATTATCGGCCATTAAAAAAACCTTATCATTTTAAAAGGTGGAACCGCCATTGCCACTACATATAATTGAATCAAAAATTAATCAATAGTATATAACTCGTGAATATAAACCTGTTGTTAAAACGACATATATAAATGAAATTTAACACATTTTTATCTATTCACACCTGTGCCCATTCTCAATTAACCGATACGTCTTATACATAGTTAAGTATGTTTTTCAAAGAAAATTATCATTCGACAGTTAAGAACTCGCGGTTATATAAAACGAAACATTAAAAAAAATAAAGAATTTTTACAAATCGATTTAAAAACACAAATTAAAAGTAGTCAAGAAAAAAAAACTTCTCAACAACACACACAGTGAATTTATATATCGGCTTCAGGCGCAGGATTATACGAACTAAGGGTGTGCAATGATAAAATGGCATAAGAGCCGAATTCATATAAAGACTATTAAAAATTTGTTAAAAGTTATTGTAGTTAATAAAAGTTTTAACGAATTGCGTCGTAATCAAACTCCAACTCAACAATACCCGTTCCTCCTTTAATCCTTTGACCCACTGCAACTAAAGAGCTTGGATTTTTCAAATGATCCTCTTCCATAAAAACACAGGCTTCCTTGAGATTCTTATACGCACTTTCGAATGAAACTCTCTGTATTAAACTCTCATCGATATGAAACCTATTGGCTCCCAAATACTGCCCCCTTTGGGTTAAAAAATCCACTAACAAAACCAAATGTCGAATATCAACTGTAATTCCATAGCCACTAAACACCTTCTGTATTTCATCGAGTAGTACCTGACGAGCTGCTTCAATTCCTAAAAATTCAAATGTTGTTTTAACGTCATTCGCTATAATTTTCTTGTCGTCTAGCAACTTAGCTAAAGGTAAGTTGATCGAGTTTAATATTTCCTTAGCTTGTTGAAAGATTTTCATTACAGATAGATAATCACTTTCCTCAAAGAATAGAAAATTTTGATTTTTTAATATTCTTGAAACACCAAAGTATCGAACTACCAGCGTTTCAATAATTGACTGAGTTAAAGTAATAGGAAGTGTTATTTCAGTTAAGGCCAAGGAAAATTTTATATTGAACTTCTTTATGTTTTTTTCGTCTGTGTTTAAGTGTATCTTGTCAGCTTTTTGCTCCCTGTTTTTTAAATACTCTTTACATTCGAAAATAGACAGTGACTCAGAAGTTTCAAGGTCATCGGTTTTTTCTTCTTTTGAACTCTCCCTGTCCTCCACTGAGCTTTCTTTTTCTGCTTCTTTGATATTGTCTTCTGATTGAGTATCCTCGCCCTTTTCTGCGGCTTCTGTTTCAGTAGACTCTCTTTCAGGCTCAACAACACAGCCCAATTCACTTTCATCGTCTTTTGCCCCTTTATCTATTCCAACCTGTTTCTTTATTTGAATCTCTGAAGAAGAACTTTTAGCTTTCTTATGAAATGCTGATAAAAAATTTTGTTCAAATAATGTTTTTTCCGCTATGCTAATGCGTTCTCTTAATTCAAATTTTACCGTAAATTGTCTTTGTGTAGCCTCGGGTTTGTTTTCTTCTACAATTTTCAATTTTTCGATAATGTTCTGCATCGTAAGTTTATTGAAACGTTGTAATATTTTTACCAGTTTTTCTGTGTCTGTTTCATTTCCAAGGGGTAAACTAATTACAACAGTCTTTGTCTTTAAACCAAGCATAATTAATTCCTTCAGCCTTGGCATTCCCAGTGTCACGTTTAAACCACCAACACCCGCCAAGTGAAAAGTATTCAAAGTCATTTGTGTAGAAGGTTCTCCTAAACTCTGTGCACATAAGGCACCAACATTTTCGCCAGGGCTTACAGTTAAATTCCTATTTGCGTATTTTTCGTTTTTTCCCGTGACAATATTTTTACTTAGGTCCTTTATTTTCCTTATGCAGTTATCATGATATTGGAATTGAATAATACCTTTTGAATATCTCACTGTTTGATCGTATTCCACTTTAATTCCTTCCATGGTTTTTATTAAACACCTCTGCAGATACCCGCTTTTTGATGTTTTGATTGCGGTATCAATCAAACCTTCTCTTCCCGCCATGGAATGAAAAAAATACTCATGAGGTGCAATACCGGTAAGAAATCTTCCAAATACATGTCCTCTAGAGGGAGGATATGTATTTTTAAACATTGGTAATGTATATCCATTGGCAGACAGATTAACTCTCTGACCTTCCAGCTCCTGTTGGCCCAATAAGCCTGTAATATGCGACAAATTAACCGTTGAACCTTTAGCTCCACTTTGAATCAGGTTGGCGAAGTTATTATAAGGAAATTTATTTATAGAAAGATTCTGTAAGGATTCCAAAATTTGAGTAGAAATGCTATTTATATCTCGTTTTTGATCCATTTCGGAATATTTGTCCTTATATTTGTTCATGTTTTCAATAATCCTTTTCATGCCGCTTTCATAAATAACCTTCCTTTTAATTTCAGCCTCTTTTGTTAATTTAAAGTCAAATATCGAAAAGCTATAACCTTCTTTTATTAATAACCGATTCAAGACTCTACTAACAATTGACAAGAGGTTTCCAGCTTTATCAAAGCCATACAACTCTCCAATAATATGAATAAATGAATCGTGGGAAGCGCCCAACTGTGATTTATCAACTAATCCAGTAAGTAGAACACCATTTTTGATTAAAACAACTTCTTCGTCCTTATCATGTAATAAGTTTTTGTATTTATTAAAGTTTTGATAATTAAAATTAAAATCTAAATTATAAAAAATTAAAGAAAAAACTTGTTTTCCTGTGTATATTTTCCTGGGTCGATAAATTGCTGGTTTTAATATTTTTATCGGTTTTTCTAAAAATTCTTTTCCCCAGACCGATACATCAAACTTGACATTTATCAAATATTTAAACTCATCTTCAGTCAATAATTTATGTTTTAAAGTTAGTTGTTGTGCCATTACGATATGATCCTGAATTAAACCAACGACAGGTTGGAAATTTGTATTAAAATAATTTTCATCAGCTGTGCATAGAGTGTAAGCTTCAGCTCTTGACAAATGATCTTGTAGGAAATGAATGTTCATCTCGTCACCGTCAAAATCAGCGTTATATGCGGAACAATTGGAATAATGAAGCCTGATTACACGCTCGTTCAGAACTCTTATAGTATGTGCCATGAGTGATGGTTTGTGTAACGTCGGCTGTCTGTTGAGAAGCACGACATCGCCATTCCTCATTTGTCTATGCACGGCCTTCTTGCCGATTAATAGATTGGCAGCTATTATTTTACGTCCATGAAGAGATATAAATTTTAGGTTTTTCATAACACCGTTCTCTTCCACAAAATTAGCACCTGGGTAGTTATTAACACCATTTATTACCAGTGTTTTTAAATATGAAACGTTGAAAGGGGTTACATTTTCTTTAAATGAAAGTATCTTTGCAAATAAAAGTGGAATACCCACTTCTCGAGCTTCTAAATTTGGGTCGGGTATTATTACCGACCTTCCTGCGTAATTCACTCTTTTCCCCATCAGATTTTGTCTAAAAAGTCCCTCTTTCTTCTCCAATACATTTTTTATAGAATTATCTGTAGACTGTGAAGGAGATTTAAGATAAAAATAACAAACTACGCTAAACTGTAAATTTTTTACGATTTCTATAATCGAGGCCACTTGGGTACCAATGGTTTTCGGTTTTTGAACTGTCTTAGTTTTCTTTACTACAGGATCTTCATACTCTCCCCTTCTCATTTTCTCTAGAATATCATTCTGTTCTTTATATAGAACAATATGCTTTAACGTAAAAACCAATGACCAATTATGAAAATTTTCATATAAATCTCCATTTAAATTATTTAAAGGTCTAAATTTGTTAGGAAGAATAAGCATCTTAGTTATAAAGAACATATCAATATTATTATGATTAAATATTGACCTTATTACTTTAATGTCATTTTCGAAAATTTTCATTAATTTTAACTTAATCTCCTCTGGTAAAACAAACTGCTGTTTTTCTGTCAAAATACAGTATCGCTTTTTCATGTATTTTTTAGGCTTGAACTCGCAAAAAGGACACCTTCGAGCTGAGAGCCCCGTAATTATATTTGTTGCCTCTTCATTAAATTTTATATTTTCAAGACGCGACTCCATTTTTTTGGAAGTCAATATGTTTTCTGTAAGCCCATTTTCTTTTAATATTAAATCGAAATTGTGTTCTATTTGTTCCCTTAAGTGAATAGGAAGTATGAGTTTATTGCATGTCGTACACATGTTTTTGATCACCGGAAGCAGAGTATTAAAAGCTAATGGATTATATATTGGGATGGGAAAGTTTATATGTCCATAGTGTCCTTTACAGTGCACTTTATTCAAATCACAGGTTATGCATTTAGTCTCTTGAAGAATTGGCCCCATTCGCCTATCGTGTAGGCCGTTTTCAATTGGGTTATGCAAACGATCGAATGCTAATGGATAAAGAACTTCAACGACAGATATTTTCTCTATTTCTTCTGGTTTATAAAAAGAAAATACGAGTTTTTGCGCAGAATTTTTTGTATTTTTTTGCATGGTTCGGTTTTATATGTCTTGTCTATTTTTTATAAATTTTTTTTCTACTCTTGTTTTTTCACTAAAAACGGGTTATTTTGTCAAACTAAAAATTAATGCTTTTTAATTAAAAATTGAGTATCGTCTTTTTCTCTTATACGTCAATATTTACTCAAATTAATCGCTTTTTTATTCAAAATCTTCTCATATTTACTAAACATACAATATTTACGTAAGTCCCGACCATATTATTTCTATTATACAATATTAAACAAATTGAAAATTGAAAAAGCTGATTTTAAATAATGTAATATATCAACGAGTTAACTTTCTTGAATATTTGAAAAAACTTAATTTGTATTATAATTAGATTTAATAGTTCAATCATAATAAACGATCGTCACACACTTTAAGAAAAACTTTGTAAAGTTTAAACTAAAAAATCAAATGAACTTTTTAAAGGAAATATAAATAATCAAAAAAGTGTCATCAACATTTATTTTGATAATCTGACTGGCTTTTGAACATTTTTTTTTGCGGCTTTAGGTTCTTTTAATAATTCATAATAGAAAACATTATGAGTGGTTTTAGGTAAATGTAGTTATATTCTGGAGTACACTAGGGCTGTATAATGTATAAAAAAGCGGATGTTGAGTAAATATTGTAGGAAAGAAAAAAAAATTATTAAAAATTAACAACTTACTAAGTTCTAGTTTACTTTTTTCTTTTTTTTGATCAAATAATAAAAATGAAAGGAATTTTTTGAAAAAAAAAGATATAAAAAAAACATGGGGAAGAATCAAACCAAAGAACAAAAGAAGAAAGATGATTTATTTAAAGCAGTTTTACGAGAAAGATTGGCATATAAATCAAAAGAGAAGATCAAATATATTGAGCCGATAATTGAGCCGTCAAACATCGAAAGATTAATGGAAAATATGGAAAATTCGAAAAATTTTACTGATTTAAGAAGCATTGAATATTTAAGAATTCCGCCCCAGAACCCGAAAGAATTTAATTCTTGGAAGTTCTTTCATGACACATTTTGGTTTGAAAGAAACTTGGATATTTGGAGACAGTTTCATATAACGATAAAATGTGATTTAATTTTATTTGTTGTTGACGGAAGGGAACCAGAATTCTTTTTCGAAAATGATATTTATAAGTTTGTAGATAAAGAAAAGCTGATTGTGTTTGTAAATAAATCAGATTTAATGGACTCTGCGACTCGATCGAAATGTGAAAATTATTTCCACAAGGTTATTTTTTATTCTGCGAAATCAGATGGAAAAATATGTAATAACGATTTTACAAATAACGAATTAACTGAATTTATTATCAATTCAAATTATAAAACGGTTGGTTTAATAGGATACCCAAATGTTGGTAAGTCATCAATTATAAATTCAATTTTGCAAACAAAAAAAGCTAAAATTTCGTCTACTCCTGGGAAGACGAAATTCGCACAGTCGTTAATTCTTGGAGGAAAAAAACTACTTGACTGTCCTGGTCTGGTTTTTCCAAGGCATACAAAGGAAGATTTGGTTCTCAGGGGGATTTTGAATGTTGATCAAACCAATTTTAAAGAATCTTTCGAATTTATTATTGAGAAAGTCGGAGTTTTTCAGATTCTTGAATTTTTTAAATGTAAAAATTTTGTAAATGATAGCAGAAATGAATTAATTGAGAATTTCTTTTTATGTTTTAAAACGAGGGGTTGGGATAGAGGGCAGATTATTAAGAAAGTAGTTAAGGCGTATTTTGAAGGAAAGTTGAAAATGTGTCCAAGTATAAAACCGATAGAAAAAAACTATGATTGGGCAACGAAAGAAACTAAGTGTCAAATGAGTAAGAAAAGGGGCGTATTTCATGTTAGGAATTAAGTAAATGTTTTTTTGTTAAATTGTTGTCGGTTTTATTGGGTTTTTTTGGTGTTGTACTTATATTTTAGTATACGAGTCACGTGATTATAATTTTTCTTGATCAAGCAATGTTGCTTAAATTATAAAAGCCGGTAAGAAAGGAAGATTTCAAGAAAGAATGAGCATCTTTCCCACTAGTGAAAAATATTGTAGCAGAATATATAGCGATATATGAAAACAATTGCAATTGTATATATTATGACAAAAATAACAGAGATTTCTTGTTTAGAGAATGTGTTTTCACTTCACAGACTTGTATTATGTTTGGTTTTTAGATATAATGTTGAACAAAATAAATTAGATTGCCTGTTAATTGATTGATAAAATGATTATAATTTACTTTATTATAAAGAATGAAGATGTATAAGAAAAAATTTTCTTCGAAGCTTATCTCTTGAACCAAGGGTGAGCAACACTTGAGTCGGCGACTAGGATATGAGAAATTTACGTTTTCGCGGTCGTCGACTAATTCCAAGTGAGAGCATTTTCTCAAGCTGGCACGCCGGATGTGTGAATCTAAAAGTATTTGAGGACTGATTTAATAAAATAATATCTCAATTACGAATGCCTAAATTTCAATCCAATAGATATGAACACTTAATCGCCCAGCAGAGATCTGAAAGCCTAAGCAAAAACATGTCGCGAGCAACAACGGCTCACAGGCTGATTAAAAATCTTTCGCGGGCCGTATGTTGTACACTCCTGTTTTGAACTTTTAAAGTTGCCAATGAATGCGACATTTAAGTCTCAAGAAAAATTAAAAAAACGTGAAATAAAATAATGTTTTTTCTGAACCTTTAATATAAATACTATTATATATCTTTACTTTAAAAGAAATTAAACATAAAAGTGAAATATCTAGTATTTACGTTCGCTTTTCGTTAATATTTTTATTGCTTCGTTTATTTATTGCTTGTTAAATTGAGTCATATGTTTGTATATTTCTCAATCGGTTTGATCTGTCTGTTTTTTGAACGTAAACAAAATATCGCTTTTTTTTTCAATTTTATATATTAGATAGACGCAACGAATATGACGTAACTTTTTCAAGGCGTGTATATTCATACAAGTATAACACTGTTTATATTTTATTTGAATGTCTTCATCTATGATTAAATGATTTGTTAAAAAACTCTTTTCATTAAAACAAGATTCTATTTGTAAAAGGTATTAAAGTCAGTTATTTAATACTTACAACAGACCGGACACATTTATTTTTTTTACATTTTAATATACTATTATGTTTAATGAAAAGTAATGTTATTAACACTTGATTTTTCGACTAGATAGAGGAAAAATCATTAAAAAAAATTTTTATTTAAAATGCGCAAGTATTAAGAAATCAAAGTGTGCATGATATCAAGAGTATAATTTCAGTCAAAAAAAAGGTTTTAATATCACGACATCTTCTACAGTAAAGTGTCTACTGCTTTTTGTCGATGTGTTACAAAACATTCTGGTGTTTGTTTAGTCTCTTTATATAACACGAGGTCTTTGAATTATATTAAACCGTCTATTTACTTAAACTCTGTTTTAACTCGAGTTCAAGTACCAAAAAACTTCTCTTTTAGATTGATTAAAAATATAATAAAAGGTTTTATCGACACATTGTTTATTTGGGATAGAAAATATATATAAAATTATCAAAATAATATTGAAATGTAAATTTTAATTAATCTTTATACTATTTTCTTTTTAATGACCCGTTAAGAACTTTAATAATATCAATGGGTTTCATAAGCGTAAAAAAAAGTTCTCTTTTTAAGACATTTTTATAAGTTTTTAAGTCGCATAAAAAAAAGCTAACATGACTTCTACTATAATGCGTTTATAGAGTAACTAACGAAATTAAAAGCTTCAAAAACGTCTATATATTCAATATAATCGTTTTTTATTAAAATAAAGCTGTTTTTTATATTTTTTCATGAATTCTATATTTTTTAAGCCCAGGGGCTCTTTACATCACAAAAAAAACCAGACAAAGTTTTATATAAAAACGTTATATCAATCGAATAGTTTTTTTTAACTAAAACATAATATTTTTTTATTTTATGCTTTCTTGAATATTAAATTATTTTACAAATTTATAATTGCCGCTCGATATTTGTGTTATAAAAAAAAGCTTTTGTTAAATGGGGAAATTTATGCTGATTCTATAATCAGGAAAACGGTTTTGTTTGTGTAAATAAATTCATAAATATAAACCAATTTGTGTTTATCTCGACTGTCCAGTTTTAGACTGTGCTATTTTTAATTATTAAAACTTTTTTAGAAGAATATTTAAAAAATAAGCATATATATTTACGTTGTCAACCTAGGCTGGAACAATTAAACTGATAATTTGCTAGTATATCTACTCCCGCTTAAATATGTTAAACTTTTTAATTAAAAAAATAGTTAAATCATTTTTACGTTTTCTCAAAACACTTATTTACCCGAGGTAATATATATAATTTATTGAAATCTTGTAAAAAATGATTGAAAGAGCGAATATTATAAAAAACCTAGCCCGTATAGAAACATCATATGACTTATCTCAAATAATAATATAAAAAATTTTTGTTTTATTTTCCACATTCAAAACAACGATGGTTTTAACGAAAGACATGAACTTATATGATAATATTGATGATGGTTTTTATCCACAGAGTGTCTGTCACTTATATATTAAAACCACATATTGTTATCAGGCTGACATTTGTTTGTCTCGACTATAATAAAAAGATCAGCAATACTGACAAAGAAGACCAATTAAAAAAATCACATTTTTCACTAATATATTTAATTGTACTTTAATATTTTTCTAACAAAAAGAAAAGATCTGGATATTAAAAGAGCCAAACAGCTTTAAAAATGTTTGATTTTCGTTTATGAGAATGTTTCACGAAATTTTTTCTAAAATAATTAAATCAAAAAAAACGCTCAAAAATACACACGAATAATTTTCAAGTTTCATATTTTTACATGTAAGTTACTTGAAATAATAAAAATTTCAAGAAGAAGTCTTTTGCCCGTTTTTAAGTCATTTTTTAGTATATTATGTTACACAGTTTATAATTTTTATTAAAATATTGAAAAAATAACAGCGCCGTCTCAAATAGTGATTTATACTCAATATATATATCGGAGGAGATCGACTCTAATAAAGAAAGATTCAAAACAAAGAAGATATTTCATGATCAAAATCAAATTAAGACAATTTAAGTATATAATATAAACCCATGGGAAACACACTGGCTGCTCTTTTCCGATTCAAAAAACCGACCTCTTTTGAAATATTAGAACTTTCAGAACCCCTTCCTTATCACAGACTTCAAAAACATTTAAATAAACTAACGTTTAAATATCATCCAGACAGGAACAATGGTAACAACTCCAAGTATTTAGAAATAATAGACGCTTTTAATGAAATGAAACAAGACCCAAGCATATATACGAAGGAATACTTTAATTCAATCAAAGGAAAACATGACTTCGAGTTTGAAGTTAACATGATGTTTAAGAACTTCAAGATACCCGTCGATTTTTCAAACAGGGCGCAGTTTTATAGAAGTTTGAATGGAAATACAGAACTGAGGAAACTCGTTGTATTAATCAAAGAAAAGGAAATGGAGTTAAACAAAATTGATGTTCCTTCTGTTTGTTCAACTATGCAAAAGAAGAAAAAGATCAAGGAAAAAAAAATAAAACCTTTCGTTTGTCACGAGTGTAAAACGGGATATAATCTGGAAAAAAGATTGAAGGAACATTTTAATACCAACAAACATAAAAACAGTGTCTTAAAAAATAGAGAATTACATCAAAAAATTTAATTATATTGGTTTTAAAAACGGTTTTTTAGAGATTCAAACATTATGGAAGAAGTATCCTTAGAAATCAATTAACAGACTTTTGTCAATCTCCAATAGAAACTTTCCACTTTTTTTCTTAACGACACCGAAATACAGAAGACTCTTTAAATGTTTTTCTGTTTCTTCTCCGATTTCCCTCTGGATCTCTTTTAGACTCAACTTTTTGGTCCCTAAAAGATTAATTATTTTATGAGCAACAGTCTGTTGGCTTAAATAAGCAGACGGAAAAAAAAGAGAAGTTTTTATATTTGAAATAACATCTGGAAAAGCCAATCTTTCTACTGATTTATTGAGTTCTTCTACTGTGAGAGGCAAGAAAATCTTCTTTAATTCTCTGTTCAGGTGGTCTTTTATGTTTATTTTGTGAGATATTAACTCGTCTAACGCTTTAAGGCTTCGGGTTTTGTTGATGTCCTTTTCCACTGTCTTACTACATCCTTCAGATACGACTTGGAACTGTTCATCTCTTAAAAAATGAAATATGTTAAAAAAATTTTCAATATTTTTGGTGTAAAAAACAGCGGTTTTTATAGAATTAACGTGTTTCAAAAAGAAGGGAACGGTGGAGTTACCATCAGAGACTTCGAAGTACAGATCTGATCCGAACTCTTTTGGAGGTGTTGAGTGATCATCGGATATTTTTAAAAATTTGGTTACATCTTTTAGAGGATCAGTTGTTAAATATAAATTCATGGATGGCTTTATTAATAGAATATCTTTTCTATTCTTGAAAAATTAAATAATAAATAGTACGTACTTAGATATTATCCTTTTTTCTCTTTATAATATTAATTAAGCAAAATACACTATAATATTAATTAAACAAAATACACTATAATATTAATTAAGCAAAATACACTATAATATTAATTAAACAAAATACACTATAATATTAATTAAACAACTTTTACTATAATTAATAAAAATAAAAATATTTAAGTAAAAACCAAGTATTTAGATATTAACTTTTCATTTTATACTTTTAAAACGACATGAACACACGCATTGGTGTCGTTAACGTGTTTTAAATCGAACTAAAGTGAACGAAATACTTATTTTGTTAAAAAAAATCAAAAGTGTCTAGATACGAAATTATCAGCTTAACGGCGTCTATTTATAAATAAAAGAATTACTCAGTTATCAATTGCTAATTAAAATCGAACTTTGGTTAATTTTTGGCTTGTTTTTAGTTAAATGTTGTTGCATAATTGGATTAAAGTAAATTTTCTCTGATAAAAATTATAATAAAGAGAGGCTATGCAAATACCAATAATACTTTATCTTAAGTAAAAAAACTGTGTGTTTTCTTTCTAACAAATTTTATCGTTCTTTTAATGATCGCTGCTTTTTACTTATATATTTCTTAAAAGGTTCAGATATTATTTTGTGGTATTTTATCACAAAGTCGCAATAAATGACATTTATTTTTATGTTTAAAAAAGAAAATACAAAAATGTATTTTTTTGGGAATAAAAATGTGACAGTGTTCGCAATTCAAGAATGACCAAATAAATAAAAATAAAGGTTTATTTTAATTATTTTATCTTTTATACTGTTATTTTATTTTTGTTTTTTAAGCAGCAATTTTGTAACTATCATTAAAAATTTTTACTAAATTAAAAAGTAAACTGTCATTAAAATACGCCTCAACGCTCTCCAGTAATTTTTTAAGCTAAAAAAGTGTAGTTACAGCCTTTTCAGAAGTCCCGTTTTTATAATTTCAACACATTCTTGATAGTCTGAATATTATATTTCGTATTCATTCAACACAAATTAAATCTTTTTGAAATACAATGTCTTTTTTAGAGCAATCTCATCTAATTTACGAGTATCATCTATGAAATAGTTTTGCTTTCGTTAATATTTTCTCTGTCATGATATTATTTATTGTTTTTTAAAGCAATAGGTTGATAATAGTATCACACGATTTTTTCTCTCATACATGATTTATAAACTTTGTTGTACCATACAGTGTTAAACAACCTAAGTATGTTTCTATATTTATACCTATATCGTGGAAGTTATCAAGCATAGCAGTGTTGTTTAATTTCGTTGTTTTGTGTTTTTTGAAGACATTAAATACTTTTTTATTTAATAATTGCGCTAAAATATATCCAGTTCGGCGGGAAAAAAACAGTAATCGGACATTCCAATAATCTATATGCACAGGTTGAATTAAAGCGTTGTCTAAAATCAATTTTTTTTTGGTTTTTATGTTTTAAAAAATTTTTTTTTTATTCAACCAGCTTTTAAACAAATACAAAAGCAATCAAGCACTTTATTACTATTCACTTTAGCCAAAATAATTTATGTTTTTATATTTAAAGCGATCGAGGTGTTTTTAAACTTTATATATTCAACGCTTTGTTTTTTTCTTCTTTAAGATTTTACAGAATAATATAATAAGTTTCTTTTTTTGAAAACTTACAGTCTGTCTTGTCGTTTCTAGAATGAGCATTTCTCAACCTGTGAGTGCTACGCTAGAATAGATTCTTTTATTCGCAATTAAAATCGTTTTTTTATTCATAGCTTTTTATATAAATATAAAATTTTTAAGAAAAGTTTTTAGGTTTTCCTAAAACTACATCCACTTTTTACCACATATTTTAACTATTTTAAGTGCTTTTCTCTTTCTAAAATTTTTTGTGTAAAACCAGACGCCATAAATCTTTCGTTTTGAGATTTATTCGCTATTTTTGAACAGAAATCTCTAAGTTTTTTTTTGAAACTGTTTTATTTTTTTTTAACGATCCACATCCGTATAGAATCGGTTATCACTTCGATTTTTACAACCTTATGCTGTCTTGATAACTTGGTGTTTTTTATATCTAACGGCTCTTTTATGTTCGATTATATTCTTTCCTTTCTAAGATTATTTTTGATTTCCAATATTGTGATATTTCAATTTTATCAAATATTTCTCGCTGTGTAAAACTTGTATTTTTGTTTTTATATATTAAAATTTATATGGTTTGTTCAAAAGAAAGAACTCATCTCTTTTATTCTCGACTGTGTTAATAAAAATTTACCTTTTTATCTCTAATTTTTTGTTTTTTATATAAAAAAATAAAAAAAAATATAACGATTTTACTATTATAAAACCAAAATTTCTAGTTTGCAGTTGAAATTTTGATTTCGTATATATTCGTCATACTAAAATAAATAAATAACAGGGTTTTTTATTTATATGTTCATAATATATATTATTAAAAATATCGTGTGTTCACAATATCGGACTTTAATCTGCAGTTGATATAAACCAAGGAATATAACATACGGCTCGACAAGTGTTTAGACAGACCCACAAGTGTGTTACTAGCTGAAAACTTTCACTAAGCAATCGAACGCTGTTGCGCGTTTCTATATACTCGTTTCTTATGTGGAAAGACCTGTGATTAAAATATTGCTTATTAATTCACTCTTCTAGAACTATATCTGTTCATAGGCAACACGCTAACTTGCAATCTTTTTCTCATATGAAATTAGGCATCAGCTTCACATAAAGTAATTTTTAAAAAAGCGCCTTGTCGACCAATGAACTTACTCAACTCTAAAATAGAGAAAAAAAACCGCTTACATATAATATACTGTCAACAAAGAAACATTCGCGCTCATACAAAGAAATTTGTCATATGTGTGTGATGTAAAAAAATGTCATAGTAAAAATGTTTTTTTTCGTTGTTTAAAGTGCAAAGTTCTAAAGATATTAAGAAAAATAACTTAAAGTATATTTTTACGAAAAATTGCGTAGAGATATTTCTTAAATAATTTTTAATAAAAAAATAAGAGTCTTTAAAATTAACTTGAGAAATATTCTTACGTCAGTGTTTAATCAATTTTGTAATAAAAAACAGTTTTTTATTTAAATAACTTAAGATATATTTTTACGAAGACTTTATTTTTTTATTTCGTAAAAAATATTCAT
>SBJP01000066.1:0-33093 GCA_014805705.1 Cucumispora dikerogammari | reverse complement strand
TTTTCTGTATAAAAGCTAAAACAAAAAAACATAAAGGAAATATCATTACCGAAAGTTAAACTGTAAATAAACAATTTATTTTTATAAAATATAGAAACGAAACTTTAAAAAACTTGTCTCAAATTAAAATATCTATAAGACCTCGCCCGTTTTATTTTGCGTATGGCTGCTACAACATACAACACTGGAAGCATTACACGTTTACAACCGTAAAAAAAACGACTTTTATATAACCCAAGCCTCGGGGCATAAATATAATAAAAGAAATCGACACTTTAATGTAAAAAAAGATAAAAATTTTAAGTAAAAACATAGCTGTTTTATATAAACTTTTTTTGCTGGGCAGCAGAGTAACGTAACACAGTTATTAGACTCCTCTTTAAACTCAAAATCGAGGAAAACATTAATATCAAACTAAATAAAAAGTAAAAGATCGGAAAATATATAAAGACTGTCAAAAGTGGTCTTTGTTTTTATAAAAACAGTAAACTAAAAACGTGGTCAATTAAAAATGAAATAGAAAAGTTTTTAAAAAAAATTTACTTAAAATTGCTCTTAATGAAATCACAAAAAACCCTAAGAGCTAGAAGAGCGTATAAAACATGACATTAAATCAACCAAACCCGTTGTTTCCGATTACTTAAAGAATAGAAAATAACAAATACAAAAGCCGGTGATCTTAATTTTATATAATATACAAATAATATAGTTATTCTCCCCCCCCCTCACATCAGACCCACACCTCTTCGTTTTGAGCGTTTTCACAATCTCGCCTGTTTAACGAAACTGAGTCATTATACTTTATGCAGAGTTATAACTTAACTCGAGGTTGTATTATGCAATCTTTTTTAAAAGATCTAGAATATCGATTAAGAGAAACTGTTATCTTTATTTTACATTTAATATCCAGTTGTATGTAGCGTGAGCGTCCTCGGTTGTTAATAAATCATTGATATTATTCGAAAATAAATATTTAAATTAATTTTAAATTTTGTCATTTAAAAATAAAACATTATTATTGAAATAAAAACTAACATTCAAGATTAAAATCTTATCGTCGAAAAAATAAACTGTTGAAAAAGAAAATGTTGAATTTGAATGAGAAAAAGTAGGGTTTGCAAATAAAAGATATAAAAGAGCTGTTTGGTTATTAATTGCTAATAAAAAATGTCTTTTGATAGTTTTTACTTAATTATTTTTTGTAAAAATTTTCCTAATTGATCCTGAAAATAATTTTGGTATGAGTTTTTGTATAAAACATCTGTTTTTTTTTCTATTTTTTACCGAAAAAAAAACAAAGAAAAAAATAAATGCAATAAAATAAATATTTTTTATTGTTTTTATTTATTTTAAAAAATGTTTTTTTTATTTAAGAAATGTTTAAGACGAACAAATAAAACAAAATCTTTCAATATATTTGCGCGAGTTTTATATTTATAATATAAAAACCGTAGAACTTACGAAGACATTTTTTTTCTTGTTGACTATCTACCGATGTCTCTTCTATATCCTATTTGTAATATTCACGAAATAAACAGATGCGCAATGAAAACACATCACACGATTTAGACTTGAATTGTTACACTTTTTTTTTGACGTCTACAGTTTATGAAATTAGAGTGCATCGTGTTTTTGATATATATTATTGAAATTCATGCGATTCTCTTTTTTCTAAAAAACAAGTCATTTTCTATCAAGTACTCAATAATTTTGCAATGAAAAATCAAAAAAAACATTTTTTGTTCTGGACAAAAATCTTTATATAAACGGTGCGTTGTGTGTTTAAATCTATAGAATGTGCATTGTGAAAATCTGTTTGGCCAACGTTTATTTTCTCTTTTATTTGAGTAATATGTAAACATTTAAATGGCTTTATCTACACCAGCCATGTATGGACTAATATGGTTGTTAATACAAGAGAAAATTGTTTTGCGTTTAGTATAATTAACACTCCTGTTATCATGGCAGTTTATATTTATTAATACTGATCATTTGTCGTTCTATATCAAAACATCAACTGCGGGTTTCGAAAAAAACAGCTTTAGTATCTTTTACGAAAAAAAATTTTGGTGTTGATAACTTGTTCGTGCTTTCACTTCTATATCGCCGCAGCGTTCTGCATACGTATATTTCTGAAGAAATAAGTGCTTTTGTCATTTGAAAGAATTATAATATTTGTCCATATATAATCTTCTGTACTTTTCTGTCTAAAAACGACTAAAGATTTTGACTGTATTTTTTAAAATTAAAATTTTTCACAGGAGCAGATATTTAGTATATACTCACCGGTAAGGCAATGCACAAAATAAAAAAACATCTTTCTCTCTGTTTGCGGAACTCCAGTGCACTATACACCCTGTTTTTTATTTTTCTTTAAGAGCCAGGTTTCCTTCGTCAATAAAAATGTTTGTCAGGGGTCATAAATTTTCTAGAAACAAGATTAAATGTAAAGAATTATTTTACAATTTTTTTTAATTTATTAGATATTATGTCTTTTTTAGAGATCTTAATAATCAATTTATTTTTTTCTGTAAATCTATTCAAAGAAATTATTTCTGCGATTAAGGAATTGCACACAGTTTTTTTCTATTTTCAACTACAGTGTGCAAAATTTGAAATATTTTTAATACTCAACCGCATATAAAATGATAGAAAAGTTTTCATTTCTTGCTCGGTTATTTGTGTTGAAACAATCTTGTTTTTTGTAACATTTTCCAAGTTGTTTTTTTAAAGTAAATTTTTGTATAAAAACTATCATTTCTTTAGTAAAAAAAAGATTAACGAAAGTTCAAAGATCTTTGATTTATAACTTTCATTCTGTGTGTGTTTTTAAAGCAATATTGTACTGTTAATCTAATCTGAATCGTCCAATTAATTGTATCTATGCTTTCAAAAGATATTTTTGCTTCGTGCTGTTAGAGTGCTGTTTATTGTATTTTTGATGGTCAAAAAATCTTTCGAACATGATATCACTTGTAAATAACTGCTCATTTAAAAGTCTTAAATATTTGTCTTTCTATGAAATTAATACATAAAATTTTGCTTAGTTTTTATAAGAATATTTGTGTTTTTTTTTGTATCGCCAAAAAACACTACATTAAGCTTTTTAATCTCTATTTTGTTTTGATTTAATAGCGAGTGTCTAAATTATCGAACGCCAACGCGGACCCAGGGGCCTAAAAGGAGGCCATTAAAATTTCCTCGGAGTCCTGAAAAATTACCCAGGGCCTGGCTTTTAAAGTCGTAAAAGATCGAAAATTTTAGACATTAATTAATTTAACAGTCTTTTTATTTTCTTGGTTTAGCGTTTATATATAAAGAACTATGTCAAACAAAAATTGTCTATTTTTTTAGCAAATATATGTTATATCGACTACAGAAAAATTCATCGGAGGGTCCGCGTGGATACGCAGATTTTAATGTTGGGATTCTCTGATCTATATGAACACCCAAGATTTTTGTACTTTTTAAAAGAGTCTTTGTTTTTTTGACAGTTACTTAATATTTTTTTTATTTGCCAGAATTATTGTCACGTTTTTGACTTTTTCTGCGAATAATGAAAAATGAATATTGTCCCCCCTCCTCGCCGTTTAGTTTCTAACTACTTTTACAAAATCTTTAGCAATTATTTTATCAAATATTTCAAGACTCTTTTATAACTTGTTTGAAAGTGTCAAAAACGAAAAAATTTTAACATGAAAAAAAATAGTCATGTTTATTTTCTTTCTTAAATTAATAAAAAAACACGAACATTTTCGTGAATCATATATATAAAAGACTACATGTGTTTTCGCGATTGAAGAAAAAATTTCGGTTATTTGCGCAAATTATTAAGAAAACTGCGCTATGTGATTAAGACTCTAAAACGCCACACTGCTTGCGTGATCTATCGAAAAAAAAATAACGCATATTTGCATAATATATCAAAAAAAAACTTTTTTTGTTAGCGTAATCTCGCAAAAAAAACACGCATATTTTCGTAATTCATTAAAAAAAACTACGCTTATTTGCGCAATCTCTTTCAAAAAAACTACTTATATTTGATGATTTCTGTCTCAAAGTTAATATTAAACACAAATGATTAAGAGACATAATTTTTTTTTAATAAACATATTATTTAACTATATTTAAACAGTGTAGTTTGTTTATTTTTTATTATAAGGGTCATAAATTTGTCAAGCCATAAAGAACAAAAATTACGGCGGTGTTTGCTTATCTTTTTTTTTCTCTATACTAATCTGAATAACATAAAACCAATTGTATGTTTTATATGTAAAATTCACTTTATTTTAATTAATCGAAAAAAATTCAAATAATTAACGCTTTTTTGAAAAAAAGTTAAATTTTAGAAACAAAGTTTCTCTTGTTTTTAAACTCTTTTACGTTGATCAATATTTTTACTAAATCTGCAAAAATTATAGAATATACAAGAAGTTTAAAAGCATAATTGTTTTAAGGCACTAATGATGATTACGATCGTCAGTTTGATTTTGATATAAATGTTATTCTATATTAGTAAAAAGACTGTTCTTGATTGTATTTAATCTTGGAAAATAAGACAACATCATGTGACCAAACTAATTATTAAACTACATAACCATTGATGTATTGTTTGCTTCATTTGTACAAAAACATAAGTTCTTTTTATTTGATTTTATTACGTTAGTCTGGATCAAATATATTCAAAAAAAACTGTTTAAAAAAGCTTCAAAATATTTAGTTTGTTTGAATAACCAACGACAACTTTCGAAATTATCTTAATGTTTATTTGAAGCGTTTGAGTGGGGCATAACTGTCGATTTGTTACAAAGGCTTATTTTTAATTTTTTATATTCAAAGATCGATATAGTAATCTTGTTAAAGGCTCATTTTTGCACTTATTATGTTATTTTTATTCTCTATTTAAAAACTATGATTTGGATGTACACTTAAAATCAATTTAAAGTAAGTTTTAGTTCACTTTTTCAATACAAACGCATTTTGTTTCTATATTATACGTGTTTTATATCACTTTAAGAAAAAGACAGTGCACTGTTAATATGAAATTTGAAGCAGTAACGTATAGTTTTATTTATAAGCACAGTTTTTTAAACAAGCATCAAATACAATTATAAGACATAAAATATTTTTTCATTTAATGATAGTATTATTGCTGTGTTAAAAATTACAGAAAAAAAATCGTCTTCATTTCTTTTTAGACAATTTTTGTATCAGTCATAAATCAACAGTTTCAATTAACTATCGTTGTTGTTAAATATAAATGCTGAGAAAATATATACATACAATTACATAAATATACAGCAGCTTATTGATGTCATCAAAACGAGCTGAACCTGATGATATTTTTTTTATATATATTTTAAGAATTTATATTATGTGTTCAAGTGTTCGATCATGTTATTTAACAAGCTAAAGGTCTATTGACGAATTGTGAGTGTTTTATGTATAGATGATACTAAAGAAAAAAAACGTTTTTTGCGCAATATTTATGTCTCTAACTGTTCGTCGATAAGTTATTTTTTTTATCTAAATTATTTCGTATGTATATATATTGAATTGATTTAGATTAAATGTTTTTAAAACGATTATGCATTCAAAAACAAACATGTAATGCTTTGCTCGTTTTATAATACAGTTAGTTAATTTTATTCAAAATTAGAGTCTTTTTAAAATCGTGAATAACACTTGAATAATTTAATTGAAAGTTTCTTTGTCTTATTTGCGTTAATAACAAGATTTTTTATTTGAAAGGTTTTCCCATGATATATTTTCTCTTTAGCTCTCAATTTTTTGTTTTTCTATGAGGTGTGCTTAAATTTAAACTTGATTATATTCTTTGTTTTTCAGTATACGCAATATGTGTCCCGAATTTTTGTTTTTTAATCTTGTCTGTTTTTTTTTTGAAATTTATTCAAAGCCGAAAAACTTTCTGAGTTTATTCTTGTGTTGGCTGTGAAGTTTTAACAATATATATTGTTTTTTTATATAATTAAAAAGTTATCTTTTTGACATAGTTTTTTTTCTTAAAGATAAAAATAGTAAATCAGTAACAAAATTATTCGGAAACACCAAAAATAAAAATTAAATTCTAGGTTTTTGAGCTCACAATTGTCTTATCGTCTTGGATATTTAAAAACATATATATTAATCACATAAAAAGAGTGTTTAGATAGAAAGCTAATTTTTTTGTCAACCTGTGTGTGTTGAACAAGCTGATAGCTGTGATCACATTTATCTTCAATTTTATAATTCCTATAAAATATACTTAGAAAATTAGATTACAGAACGTCTCCCGAAAAGAAAAGTTGATTTAGAAAGATTGCTCTTATTATCAATATTTATTCCGAAAAGTTGCAGTTTAAAGTAGTCATGACGGTGTGATACTGATATCTTGTTCAAGAGCAACTAGATGTAATTTAAAGCTGGTTTTTGTAGTCTTAGTTGTTAACACTCGATTAACTATATTTGTTTTTTTAGTTTTTAAAAAAAAAAATTCTTGAAAAACTTCACTTATTTGAAACTATATGTATTCTCTAACAATTTAAAGAGGCACATATGTCTTTGAACAACATTTTTTTGGAGTTAAAACACATACACCATGCTAAACGAGATTGTTTCTCGGTCTATTTATATTTTAGAATTTATCTGTTCATCACGTTTAGATATGCTACAAACCCACGCGTACATTCGCCTAAATATGTTAACATCGGATCTCACTGACGATGGAATATCAATCTTTTTTTTTTCTACTTCTTCATTATTATGACACGTTAAATCTGTGTTTTCAAATTTTTCTTCGAAGTCTCCAACTGCTAAAAAAAAAAGTAAGACGGCTAATGGGTCAGCAAACAAAGAGTGAAATATATCCATTGTTTTTTTTATTAGCAAAAGCTTCTTGTCTTTCGTTTTGATATCATATAAACGTGCTTTGAGATCATGAGAAAAGATAATACCTCCTCGTCCATCTGGTTCAAAATATATCGAAACATCGTATTTTAATGAATTTTCTATAGTTTTTCCTGTGCTATGTTTTATTCGTATAATATCAACATTTAACAGAAAGTGGCTCTTTTGTTCAAATTTTTTTTTAATTTTTCGCAAAAACACTTCACACTTTAAACTTGTATCTTTTGAAATCATAAACACGAAGGATGATATTATTCCATTTTCAAAGAGTGTATTTAATATAAATTCTCCAAGAATCGAAATCATATCGTCTCCATCAAATCTCCTGTTATTTTTGTAAATTAATATACGCTCCATATCAGAATCAAAAAACACTAATATATCATCATTTTTATTATATAATTTATATTCTGGTGATATTTGGCGGCATTTAATAAACTCCGACCAGTTATTCGATCTCATAGACTTGTGAGTCGAAATAAATTCTAAAGAATCAGATATTGATAGTTTAGCAAAATTGTCGAGCACTTCTTGGGCCACACCATTCATTGAATCGCAATATATTCTAGATTTATACGTATTAGCGCAAAAGAAATTTTTTAATATTTTAAAATAATTCTCTTTAATTTTTAAGATTGAAGGAATTTCAATTCTGAATCCTGAAAATATCATTTCTTTTGTTTTTTTACTAAGAGGACCATTTATTTTTTTAAGCTCGTTATTAAATTGATAAACGATGTAGTGTGCCATTGGAATTGAAACAACACCGCAGTTTATAAATATACAGTTAATCACTTTAGTGACCTTTTCGATCTCACTTAAGATATAACTGTGGGTATCTTTATATGTCATAAAAACGAGCAAAATTCCCGTCTCGGCAACAAAAAAGTTGTTCAGTTCTTGGTTTAAAAAGGCTTTATACTTCGCAACTTGTTCGCTGTCAGCAACTTTGCCATCCGGATATATGAATCTTAGCCCAGAGTAATACAAGAGCGGCAGAGTCCGTGTAATTATTATTCCAGTACCCATAGGACAAAAAAACATTTGTTTCTTTCTTATTGGCATTATGTGATTGATAATTGACTCATTGATGCAAAAAAGTGTTGATCTTTGTATTATAGACTGGCTTTTAGAACATTTTGTTTCTTCTAAAAGTCTCAAAGATGCATAATCTATATTAACGGGTAATTTCAGATTCAGCAAGGCATCAAGTTTTGAAAAGTTGATTATTTCAAATAATGTTTCGTAAAACTTCAATTCTTTTATTTTAATGAGATCGTGGGTTGATTTATTGTCTATTGCTTTTTCCTGTTTTTGTAATAATAATTCAACAAAAGAGTTATCGTTAGTATTGGCTTGCGTTTCCAAAGTTAAACTTTCTCTCTGATGTAGAGTTAAGTTCGTAGGGTTAACTTCGTCATGTGTTTTTGAAAAAGTGGATGTTTTTTCATCTACAAAAAAATAAGTTTTCGAATTCTCTTTTTCTTTTTTTGAGAGAACATTGCCATCAGTCTTATTTTCTGCATTATATTCAGACGTTAGAATGCTTTTAATCATGTTCAGTAGCATGGGGACTATTCTTTTAGTATTCTTTTCAACCTGTAATTTACCGTCTAAAGAACAAAATTTATCTGAAATGTTTCTATATTAGAGAGAAGGCGTTTCTATAGCTGTCTTCATATAAGCTACTTTCTTTTATTTTATCGGCTTATACTGATTTGTTTGTTATATTAAAAGACTTTGTTGTCGTTTAATATTCCTCATATAAACTATCTCCTTATTTCCACTGATCATTTCGGTATTAATTAACAGAGTTTTTAATATTTCGAATTAACAAGTACGCTTCTCTGTGAATAAACCTTGCTACTAATAATGTGGATGATAAATACTGTCAATTATCAATAGTAGCGCTGCTCATAGCAAGTATTTTATTCCATTTATTTATAGCTATTCTGTTTTCTAAAGTGTTTATATCTTAAAAAAATTAGTGTGAACAAAACGGCTTTTTTTTAAAAAAGTAATTCATAAAAGGCTTAATACAAAATATAAACAAATGTGTTATACAATCCACTGTCTTTTTTTGAAAAATCTCTTATTATATATTTTTTCTATGAAAAAGAGTTATTTATTATTAGATATATAAGTAGCGAAGCTTTAAAAAACATTTTAACCCTTTCACAGACGAAATTTTCAATATGGAGAAGAGTTTTTAGAAAAGAAACATTGCTTTTTATACAAAAAAAGCGTTTTTTTGACTTTGTTTTGTTTTGTTTTCAAGTTCAAAAAATGTTTTAATTTATTGAATTAATTTCAATAAATATAGTTCGGACCAACTACAGAAGATTAATATAAAACACTGTTTCGTTTTAAGGTTTTTAATCAAAAAACAAGTTTTACATTATCCAAAATCTAATTGCACTTTAAATATAAGAAAGCGACTGTTTTATTTAATCTTTTACGCTACATTTTTACAATTCTACAATCGATTTTTACAATTCGTCAATTAAATTTTTTAACTTTGATAAATACAAGAAAAGAGGTATGTAAAACGAAACGAACAAACTAGAAAATATCTTCAAAGAACGTCTAAGTCACAAACGAAACAAAACGCGCTTTTGTAGAGTCTTATGTTAGACGTGCTTTAGTTAAAAAGCTTTGCAATGGCTTTGGAATTAAAAGAACGACACTTTTTAAAATCAACAAATCCATAAAACTGAAGATTGAGTTGGAAAAAAAGCAATGTCGTTGGTTAAAAACTATTAACGCAGTAAAACATAAACACAGTCGCAAATTGGATTAAAGAGACTATATTTTGATTTTAAAAAGCGATTAAAGCTGAATGTGCTGCAAAACTTGATGTTCAAATGACGCAGAGCACGTCACTTAGAATGATAGTTTTTTAGTTGATATGAGAATAGCAACCATTGCTTTAACTGAGGATAAATAACCCAGAAAATATTGAAATAAAGGTTAACATTAATAATTTTTGATATGCGAGTGCGCCCAAATATGATACAAAAATCTACTTCATAGATCAAGTGAAAATTACGGGTTTTTTCAAATTATTTAAACTATTCAAGATAATAAATTCTCTTTTTACAATATTAAAACATCTTAATAAAATATTAAAATCTCAATTCAAAATATTTAAAACTCTGTTAAAAAAAACTAAATACAATAACAACAATATTAATCTTTCATTTTAAAAAAACAGTTAGTTAAGCATAATGGAATTAACTCTTTTTTGCCTTTCAGTTCTGGATAAATACTGCTATGATATTCTTTCTTCTAGAAAGATAGATGTCTCCCCAAAGTTGTTATTGTGCTGTGGGCCCATGAATGAGAGTGATGATGCTCTGACAATGATATGGCGGGCCATTCCGCAGCGTTTTATGATTATATGAACGTTTATATTTAAAAGCTCTTAGAATAAAAAAAAATATTTTGATTTTTGATGACTCATCTATTTATTTAGATATTCTAAGGATATTGATGCTGTTAATATTAAATTTAGTTTTTTTAATGAAGGTTTTATTGTTTTGAAACAGGTTTTAATATTTTGAAAAAAAAATTCAATATTTTTAAAAATTCTGTAATGCTTTAATGAAAGAGATAACTGAAAGGGCACTATTGATCCAGAGTGCTGTAGTGTTTTAAAGTCTATAAAAACAAGTAAGATTTTAGTTTGTTGTATTTTAATAAAACTAGTGTATTTTCATTAAATTTGATTTAAATAGTTGCAAAAAAAGTGGAGCAAAGTTTTTTTTAAACAGAAAAGCTTCGATTTTCGAAAATAGTTTTAATTTTTTTAGTGTAGTGTGCATTGTACTTTCATAATGTAGAAAAATAAAAAAGCCGAATAGTCGAAGAACAAAATATTGTGTTTTTATCATCACCACTAACTTTTTCTTAGCCCGTTTGAAAACTTGTTTTAAATGAAAATAATTGATTAAACAAGCAAAATTAATAACCAGAGTAGGAATAATGAGTTGTGTAAAGCACTGTTTTACAAACAAGTCAAGATAAAGTTGAATTTTTTACATAAATATGATAAGAGCGAGGTAGCTTAGAGGATCGATAATTAATAGCTGAAAAAAACAATTGTTTTTTTTTCACTTTATATATTTAATTTTTAACATTAACGGAGAGAAAACTTACTAAATTGCTTAATATAAAAATCTTCGATATTAACTAATAGAAAAAAAACAATAACTTTGATGTTTGGGAGATTTGTAAACAAGCTATTATAGTTTCTAAAAAAAATCTTTTTTTTAACGTTGACAATCGATTGCGATTTTCTTAAAAAACAATTTAATGATTGAGTAAATTAATCGACGAGTTGTTAAAATCGTCTAAAAAATAGTAAATATATAGTGAGCTTTTTATGTATTTATTTTAAAAGAAACACGTAGTTTTTTATATACTTGCCAGTAAATTCTTTGTTTATTAAAATTTTTAAGTTTTATCAATGTATGTGTAGAGCATGTATGTCGTTTATTAGTCTTTTAATGGTCGGTTTTCTTTATTCAACAGCATGCGTTATACTTAAAAAACGCAAAAACATATAGAACCGTGCACGTCGTTTATATAATTATGAGATATTGATCGACTATTATTATGTTATTGACATGAATATTAAGTCTGTTATACAGAATATAAAATATATAAATCGAATCATGCCTCAGTCGACATAATAACAGCTTTCACGGACAACCTAAAATTTGATTTTTAATAATACAAAAATCTTTTATATAAAATAAAACGTAATATTATATGAAATATATTTTAGAGTTTTTTGTTTCTGCGAATATAATTATATGTGTTTAAAAAAGCTGAATAAAAAACACATTTTGAGTGTAAGCCCAATTTGATATTAAAAATTCAAGGTTTTTGTCAAAACGAAAATAGATTTATTAAAGATTGCCGATACACCATAGAAGATGTTTCTCTTTTATTAAAGATAAAAGGGTGTTTTGATCAAAAAACTCAAATGTCGTAAATGGAAAAAAGATTTGAAAAAGTATTTGAATACTGCAAAAAATCAATACTTTTTTAAATTTTTTAGACAATCCTGCAGTAATAGCAAAGAAAGTGTGCGAAAAAACCATGATATATTTAATATAAAGATTTCGCTCAGAAAAAAACATTTACTGATAATTTACGACTGGTGGAATTTACGCTTTAAAAAACATAAAAAAAACTCAACGTAGATTTAAAAGTAATATACAAAATAATATAGTGTTTCAACAAGAAATCCAAAGAAAATAAAAAAACCGAATGTCTCGAAACAACAGTTGAAGTCGAAGAGTCTATTTTAAAAAGAAAATATAACACAGAGCGTTTTTCAATCAAAATTGATGTATTGGTGGCATTTGCCTGGAATCTGAAGAGGTGTTTTATAAACTATCTTCTAGAAGAAAAAGTGAAATTTTACATCAAATAATTCACCAAAATATTTCATCAATATCAGCGTTATTACATGCGGGGAGACGAGAATACAGAAATTTAACCTAAAATTTTTCTTGTAAGTACATTTTGTCAATAAAAAAATACAATTCAAAAGAAAATCGTGATATAAACACAAAATATCAAAATTTACTGGCGATATTTAAAAAATTAAAATAAAAATTGTTCCTCTAATAACAAAAAAAAGACTAAAAATGATGTTTTGTTCTTATATTTTTATAAAAACGACAGTCGACAACTTTCAAAAAATATTGCACTACAAACCACATCTACGACACTATAATTTATCAATTTTTATTTTTAGAGTTTAGATTTAATGTCAAAAAACGGTTACCTGCAAGGGCCCTTTTGCAAATTGTTTTTTGTTAAATGTTTAAATGACAATTCTATTGCGAAGTTTTATTTTTGGATTTATTTTTTTAATATCGTGTTTTATTTTTATATAGGAAATTTCATTGTGCATTACTCTGTTACGAAGATTCCTTCATATCTCTGGTTTATTTGAATATCACTATATAACTTAAAAATAGAGCAAGTTTCGTGAAGTCTAGCTCTTATATTAAATATTTAACAAAATATATTTTAGAGTTAAATAATATAAAAGTTTTCGTGTACTTCAACCAAATATTTATTTTTTTTTAATAATAACAATTTTTTTTTAAGTTTTTTTTTAATCGTTCTTGCACTTCCAATGAGATTGTTCGCTAATTACCACGAGTAGTACAGAAGTTACTTGAGTAAAAATTTTTCTTTTTAACTAAAAATTAAAAGTTTGTTTTTTTATTTAGAATAGATGTGCAATCTAAATGAAACCGTACGCTTGTGAATCGTTCATAGTACAAAAAATAATGTTATTATTATAAAAACAGTAGTGATATTATAAATACTTTTAAATTATAAGCTTCAATCTCAGGATAAAATTTTATTCAAAAAAAACAATTTGTCAGAAAATATAACAATGAATCAGCCAACGCTGGTTGTATATAGAAATAATGTTTTTTATTAAAATCTTTAATAAAACCTGAGATAATAATGTTTCTTTATATTTATTCAATTTTTTCTTTAGCCTCACTTAATCTTAATTTTACAAATATTTTTATGAAAAAAAGATCGCAATAAATTTAAAACTCGAATCGCTAAAATAAAGTATTATTATCTCTAATTTACCGAAACAGGCTTGATAAAAAATCTTTAATAAATATATATTTAATTGCTTTTATATTTACTAAGTTCTTAATTTTACGCTATAGGTGTACGACGTTGCAAATTTGATTTCGTGGGGGTACAGGGGAGGGGGAGTTCTATATTATTTAAAGATTAACTGTTTTTTATATCAGCTTTTATTATAATGGTATTCCGTTCGCAGTTTTCTGTATAATTTTTTATTTAAGAAAAATAATTTCATTGTTTTAATACATAAAAGTTTAAACAGTTATTATCGTGTCGCATTGTTTTGTAAAATTTAATTAAAACTTTTTCATATCACCAGAATCAATTATATATAAAACCACAGATTGCATGGTTGTTATAATAAACACATATATATAAACCAGTCTTAATTTTAATGATATAGAGCACTTCGGCTTATCATACACGTGCAAATAAAAATTTGTGTTTGTTTTTTTTGTTAATTTTCTACACTTTATTATTAGAAGTATTTTTTTTGCAAGAATATATGTTTTTTTTATAAGGGGTTTTGGGAATATCTCTAATGCCTATTTATGACTAATCAATTAATTAAAAAAAAACAAAAAAATATTCAATTATATATTATTGTGAAGCAAAATATTTCATATCCCTAACCCCCCTCTGCGTCTAATATTAAGTACGTTTTCTTCTATAACGGATACACTCTTCGCTGTTTCAATAAACTCTTCTTCGGTTATTAAAGATTTTATTTGTTGCTTTTTTAATCTGTCCTTGTAGTGATTTCTGATCTTGACTGCGTGTTCTTTATTGTATTTCAATAATAATAAATAGCGATGCTTTGCGTTGGTTGATAAAATTTCTAGCATGAAATCGGGTTCTTTTTCATTAGCTCCATTATTGGTATGTGATGAATTTAGAGCAGTGTTTGGATCCATGGTTTAATATAAATATCTTATTATATCGTTTATTACAATAATGATGATATTCATCATTATTGTAATAGTATGTTTTTTCTGATTCTATTTATACCTCTAATTGTTTTATAAAACTTAATTTGTCTCACACTAGTTTTAGGCCTGTACACAAGAGAACTTCGGGCAATAAAGAAATACCTAAAGAAGTTTAATTAACATGTTTTATATAATTAACTTTATAATCCACTAAACGGCGATGCTATAATCAAAACTTTTTAAATTTCAACGTTTGTCTATAACGTCTTTTTGAAATTAACTAAGAAGAATTTAGTTTATTTTTATTAAACAATTTTAACCTGGATGCATAATTAATCTGTATAATTGTCGTTAGATATTTTTTTATGTTATTGAAAACTCCTAAAAAAACAGACATTCTTTATATCTAATAAAAATTTAAGAACGACAAGTGGGACAATATAAATTTTAAACAATGAAATAAAAACAAAAAAAAATTTCTCGTCAGAGAGATTAACTGCCGTCGATACAAACATATATTTTGATTATTATATGTTTGTGACTGCGTTGTTAAAGATTTATTTATTTACCATTTATCTTTAACCTATCGCGTTTGTCTTTAATCGACTGATAGAACTGTATAGTATATCAGGTAATGCGTTCATTTTTGTTGTTCTGTAAATAATGCTTCTTTATCTATGAGTATATGCGCGAAAAGAAATGAATAAGTGATGTAACACTGATAGTTGTTTCTAAAAATACGTTTATTAATCAAATAAGTTCGGCTAATTCTAAGAAAATAAAATAAAAATTTTTCAGGTTTGTTTTCTGTGTGTGTTAATGTAATGTGCGAGTCTAGTGCTTTTTTAATGTTATATATTTCGTCTAACTACAGTAACTATTTATAAAAGCTTTACATTTTTTAAACATGTGCCGATGTTGTCAAACGCAAATTTTTATTTCATCACAAGTTTACCAAGAAATTAAAAATATCTGAGATTAAAAATACAACAGCTTTTTTTAATTGCTCTGAAAAATGTAGCCTGAAAAGACTGCAATCTAAAAAAAAGTTCTTCTGCAGAAAAAAAAACGTTGTACATAATGAACACATAAAAAGCGTGAAAAATCTTCTTAAATAAGTAAAAAAAAATTTATTGCTTTTGATATTGATTTAACCAGCTTTAATTTTTTTTCCCATTTACAGCCACCGTTAAACAAAGGTTATTTCATATATTTTTAATGTGAAAACCTTAATTTTGTTACGTATATGTTTGTGATCTTGCTTTTTTTGTAGGTTTTTTGTAAACACTCTATATTTTTATAAAAATATTTGAGCTTTTTATTATGTGAGCGTCAGTTGTGTAATTTTTAATATAGAAAGTGTGTTCGTTGTTTTGCTCAATTGAGATAAACTACATTCAATGGCACGCTCTGTTTTAGAAAAAATGTTTAAACTTTTTATTGTGTTTGAATGTTTGTTTGATACGGGTCACATAGAATAATAACTGTAGGTAACATTCTAGTGGCTTAGATCCTTGATATCTATGACATGTTTCTACTCCGAAGTTAATCTTTTTATTGATTAAATGCCTTAAAATATGTTCCGTTTTCTTTTGTCTTGTCTAAATGATATGACTTTATATATTTTATTAATCGAAATTTTTTTTAATTATATGAAAAAATATTTTTTAAAAGTTAAACTTTGGTTTCGAAGCGCAAGTTTTGAAGTGTTTGCATGCCGTTTTCAAGACGGCTCTCTTTCACTCTTAATATTATTATTTTCGCATTTTTGTCTCTTAGTTTTATAGGTTATTTATAGGGCCCGTTTTTTAGAAAAAAAAACGCTTGAACAAGCCCGATGGACGTTCCTCAGTTTCAAGACTTAAATTTAAGATCTAAAAAAACGATATTCAGAAATTTATTAAAATTCGAGTATTAAAAAGTCGCTTTTCTTCAACCTAAATTAAACTTAAGTCAATAAAAAAACAATCTTTTCTCTGAAATTTAATTTTATAAATTGATTTATTGAGTATTGAAATAATAAAATTGAAAAATTTTTTCTTAAAAAAAACTGTAGTTTTTGTTTAAATTTCAATATATGTTTTTTTAATCTGTAACTGTGAAAAAGGTAAAGAAGTCTATGAAAAAAATTAATTTTATTAATTAAAATCACGAGTAAATTTTGATGTCTAAGAATTTAAATCATTTTTATAATCTGAACTTATTTTCATTTTGATAAACAAATTTTTCAAATATTATTAACGAGAACTAGTTAACTAATTAATTTTTTTTCACTGACTGAGATTATATATAAACAAATATTATGTTTTCATAAGCAAATATGATGTTTTCATAAATAAATATTTTGACGCGGAAGTAAGTATTATTAAATTATAATAAAAAGACGTTTTTTTTAATTACTTTATGTTTATTTGTTATCAGCTGTTTAATTTTCATTGCTTTTTCTTTTCACTTCTCTTTCACTATAATTTAATTATACAAGGTTTCTATATTGTTTTAATAAAAAAAATAAATTATATAACTAAGGACAAGATTTGTTGCAAAGATTCTAAATAAACAATGTTTTGTTTTTCGTTTTCTTTTACGTGAAAGATGAGGAAACATCGCCTAACCTCTTTTTGTTTGATTGCGGAAAAAAAAATTTTTCTTTTTTTTTTTAAATCGTTTTTTTTTCAATTATTTTTTTAATTTTTTAAATTTATAAAATACTTTTTGGTTTTAGTTACAGTAAATTACCGGTGTAAAGTTGTTTTGTAAACTGTACATTGTATGCTCGGTTTTCTATACAAGAATTTTTACTTATTTAGTTTAATCTTTTTTTTTTGAAAAATGAAAAATAGAGAGCTGAGATAAATAAATGATGAATTTTGTTTATGATTATCTTAAAAAAATTATGAATGTACTACTGTACTGTAGCCAGAGACAAATTTGTTTTTTATATTCTCGCTGTTTTTTCTATAAATCATTTATCAATCTTCGAACTGAGAAACTGGTTTTATATAAAATTAAACGAAAGTTGTTTTCTGTAACTTAGAAATTTTTTCTGTTTTAATAAATTATTAGCTGTTATTTTCATTAAAAATGTTTTTTTATCTTTTTCTATGGTTACAATACAGTTTCTGAGAAGGTTTTCCACTATCTAAAAGATAATATAAAAAAAACAAGGTTTTTTAAAAAAGAAGAAATATAACACTAAGGTTTAAATAATCAATTTTTATCTATCATTATACAACGCCACATATTTGAAACCCATATTGTTATTCTATCGCTATTTGTAAGATTGCGCTTTTGTTAATAAAAAGTCATTATTATTTTGTCTTTCTTTCATGAAACAACCTTAATTTATTCCATAGCACACTCTTGTGTCTCTTATATACATACAGTAAGTTTTTGCTTGACTTGTCAAACAAGAATATAGAGTGTGAGAAATATGTTCTCTTAAATATGAATTTTCTTAATAACTTCAGTTTTTTTGTTTCATTTAAATAGACACAGAATTTGCAACGGTTCACATTTGTTTTTTTTTAATTCGATAAAAACATCTTATTTGAAATATTAAAACAGTTGATTTTAATAGTTTTTCTTACTTTATAGTGTTTATTTTATTATGTACAAAGAACAAGAAACCAATTTTCACGTTGTTTGTTCTTCTATCGGTTTTTTTTCATTCTTATGAAAAACACACTTTTTCTTTTATTATCCTAAAACCACTATTTATAGGTCAGTTTATTAAAGAGGAAATTTTTCTCATAATTTGTATAGCTTTATTTTAGTTATGCAATATATTTTTGTATATATTGCTAACTGTACTGTGAACATTTTCTGAAAATCTTATATAATTCAGTTTGCTAAAATAAATTCACATTTTAAACAAACAAAAATTTAAGTAAAATTTTTGCAAAGTGTGACGACTTATGATTTTACTGAAGTGTTCTTGCAAAATTTTATAAAAAATTTTTATTATATTGTTGACATTAAAACACAGGCAGCTATTTTGAGCTGCATTATCGATACAATTACCAGACACAACACCCAAGAAGATCTGAAAAAAGATTATAAAGAAAAAAATAATAATAATTAAACAATCGCATTTCAAATAAGAAAAAGAAGTTATATTTTTTTAAAAATAAACAAACTTGATTTTTAAAAGTTTGTATAACCAAATACTTTTATGATAGAAATGCATAAAAAAAATTCACAGATTACGAACTTTTAAAAAAAATATAATCATATTGCTAAGGTGTTTTATTTTTTAAAATCTTTACTACATTATTATCTTATATACAATTCTAAATTTAAAAATACGAACCTAGTATAAAGTTTTTTCTATGGCTGCATGTTTGTATACGTACATATCCCTAACACACATTTCTAATTGAGTTTATTTTAAAATTTATAGATTACATTCAAACGTTTTTAGTATAAATTTATCTGTTCAAAGAAACAGGCGGGTTTGTGTTTTAGTGTTTCCTTCTAAGGTTTTTGATAATAGTGTAAAAAAAGTATCAGATTTTACGCAAAAAATTACTAAATAAACGATGTCATATAATATCGTTATATAAAACATTTTACATATAAACAAAATACATGTTGTCAAAAAGTGGTTTTCATTTATTAATATCAAATACGTATAAGAAATCTATCATTTCTAAATACTTCATCGACTTCTTCTTCTTTCTGTCTCAGTACTTCGATCTCAGTTTCAAACTTCAGTCTCGTTAAGCCAATAAAAACACCATCCACTCTCTCCTTGAGATCATTCCACATAATGCTATTTTCTTTAATTAATGTATTGGAATAATTATAAAATTTGATCATACAAGAAAGCATAATGCACATTTTCTCAAATGAACAATAATTGTCATATTCTGAATAACCATTTTGTTGTAAAAAGTCGTCTTTTATAACCTTTGCCAAGTCCAGAATTAATTTATCGGCTTCCCCTAAACTTGATCTTCCAACCAATTTGACTACTTCATCCAACTCTTCATCTTTTTGAAGTATTTCTTTACACATGTTTCTATTTTGAATAAATGATGGATCAGCCGAATTATAAAAATTGTTTAAATCGTCTAAATATTTTGAATATGAACTTGTCCAGTTTATCGCTGGAAAATGTTTTCTTTGCGCCAATTTTTTATCTAATCCCCAAAAACACTGTACTATACTTAAAGTAGATGAAGTTACTGGATCTGAGAAGTCCCCACCCGGTGGACTTACGGCACCAACAATCGATACCGACCCTTCCCTCTTATCACTGCCCAATAAAAGAGCACTCCCAGAACGTTCATAAAAAAAAGCCAATTTGGCTGATAGATAAGCTGGATATCCCGAGTCTGCAGGCATTTCAGCCAATCTACCGGATATTTCCCTTAAAGCTTCTGCCCAACGGGATGTGGAATCCGCCATCATAGAAACATTGAGCCCCTGATCTCTAAAATACTCAGATATGCAAATTCCGGTGTAAATGGACGCTTCTCGAGCGGCTACAGGCATATTAGACGTATTGGCCACTAGAATTGTTCTATCCATAATCGAATTTCCCGTTGCTGTCTTTAATGTTGGGAATTCTCTTAAAACTTCTGCCATTTCATTCCCTCTTTCTCCACAGCCAACATAAACAATTATGTCACTGTTACTGTACTTGGATAATGATTGAGAAATGACCGTTTTTCCGCAACCAAATGCTCCCGGAATCGCTGTTGTTCCTCCTAAAACACATGGGAATAAACAATCTAAAACTCTTTGTCCCGTAAAAAGCGGATAATTTGAGATTTTCTTTTCGACTACGGGCCTAGATATTCGTACTGGCCATCTATGATACATTCTTAATTCAATCTCGTTATTATTATTATTTTTTTTTGTATTCTTTAATTCTGTGAAACAGGGGTTTTTTATTAAAAGAGTTTCTTTTGAAGAACAATCAACTTCGCAGACAGTTTCGAAGCATTTAGAGGTTTCGCAATTGCCGGAAGGCGTAATTTTACAAAGTACTTGTTCAATATTATATTCCCCCTTGTCTTCGAGGAATGTTATTATTCCTTGTATTTTAGGCGGAACCAATATTTTATGAACCATTAAATCATTTTCTTTCACGGTTCCAATAACATCACCACCCGAAATAACATCGCCGATTTTAAGAGCTTCGCTTGGTAAATATTCATATTTTTTATCCCTATCTAAATTAGGAATATCAATTCCTCTTGGAATATATATGCTCTGCGTTAACTCAGCAATACTTTTTAAAGGGCGCTGTATTCCGTCGAAAATGTTTCCCAGTAGACCTGGGCCTAGCTCAACTGAAAGTGGATATCCTGTTCTTATAACAGGATCTCCATACTTTAGGCCAGAAGTGTCTTCGTAAACTTGGATTGTGGCCTTATCTGTTTCTATTTTAATTATTTCCCCGAATATTTTATGTGGCCCAATTTTTACTAATTCATACATTGCGGCTCCCGCCATGTCAGCTCCTATTATTACAGGTCCACTTATTGATAGGATATAAGGGGATGACGGAAGCTCAGCTGGGAAATACGGTGTTAAGTCTATTGTCGGTGAGTTTGTTTTTGTTGACGGATTTGATTCGGTGTTTGAAGTTTCAGTCATGCGTGAGAAATTATATTATTTTATATTAAAAATTAAAATATATTAAAGCGAAACTGCTTTTTTTAACAAAGTGTGTTTTTTAATAAAATGAGAGTTCTATTAAAAACTAGCTTATAAAAAATTTGTTCATATTGCTTTGATACTTATACAGTTTATCTTATTACTGTCTCGATTAAGAAAATCTACACTATAATTTAATAAAGTAAAAATATAAAGTTTATATATATATTTTTTTTTCATTTTTCTTTCTTTAATAGACGTAAACACGCGCATTAGTGTCGTTTAAGCCCAACAATCAAACAAACAACCATTTTTAATAAAATATAATCAATTAAAAAAAGGGCGAAGGTGTCAAAACGAAGTTCTTGACAAACAGCAAACAGCGATAAAAAAAAAAGTTTATATATTAATTGTTAATTGCAAAAAGTAATGCTTTCTTTGTAGTTAGTGATTATTTTAACATCTTTATTTAATTAAATTATAATGTAAATTTCCCTAATTAATATATATAAATTATCTGTATGAGAATCGATGTTTTAATATTACAACCACTGTAATTGGTTTTTATAAACTGTTTTATATAAAATACATTTATGATTAACTTGACAATAGAAAACTTTTTTTTTAAATAAATTAGAAAAAAGACTTATTTCTTTAATAAAAAAATTTTTTAAAAATTTTTATAAAAATCTAATGATTATATCATATTAAACATTGGATATACACACTCCATTGTAATTTAGCTAAGTAAAGCCCCACTATAATTTAATTAGGCTAAGTTTTTTAAGTAATTATAAACCCAATCCATTATTCATTACTTCTAAAGTAAACGAACTGTGATTATTTTAAAACTCATATGTTTCGTGAAACGAAAAACTTCTTCTGTTTTTGCTTGTTATTTTTTTAAATAAACATTCATTATTTAAATGCGACTTCGCAGCTTTTTTTTTTGAAAACCGAACGTGTTTAATGCGTGTGTTTATGCTCTTTAAAATCAGAAAATGAGTGCTTGAACATATACTTAGATATTTTTTAAATAAGATTATAGTGTATTTGTTACTAAATAAGATTATAGTGTATTTGTTACTAAATAAAATTATAGTGTATTTGTTACTAAATAAAATTATAGTGTATTTGTTACTAAATAAGATTATAGTGTATTTGTTACTAAATAAAATTATAGTGTATTTGTTACTAAATAAAATTATAGTTCTGATGTCTGTGGTGTGTATATAAATACCAAAATGTTTGTGGATTTGTTATAAATACAGTGAACCTTGAAATTTTTTAAGTTTTTAATTTTAATAAACGACAACGTGTCTTTATATTTGAGAAAAGTGTTCATATTTAAAAACCCTAAAAATTAAAACCAACTGTATTTCTATAATTGGCTATTTTAATACATCAAGTATTTTTATTTGTTAATATGTCGGTTCCCAGTGTTTTTCTAAGGCGCGGCACGCTTTTAATAACTAAGAATCTTTTTTTTTGAGTATATAAAAACATCAAAGATAAATATATGGTCTGTAGTATTTCTTTATTATGTTAAGTCGAATCATCATTTCAAATTTTATAAAACCCTTTTGTTAGAAAAACAAGTATATTTTCAATAAAATATTAATATTTTGCTTAATATTTTTATATCAGACTTAATATAATATAAGCCGCCGTCTGTTTTCTTATTATGAGTCTTTTGTCTTTTATAGAATTAAAATTATCAGCATCGCTCTTATATAAACTATTATTTAAATATAAGCCTTCCATGAAACAACAAAAAAAAGAAACGAAAAAGCCTTTAGTTGATATTTCCAATCTAACGAAGAATCAAACTGACAACAATAAAACGGAAGATGAAGTCATCCATTTCATCGATGACTGTGACTTACTTGTTTTGGATGAATACGAGTTAGAAGAAGAAAATGATTTTTTGTTGATTAGATAATAAAAAATTTATTTTTGTTTCGTTATATTTTATTTAAGTCAATATATTATTATAGTAAGAATATTTTAATAAACTTTTACTATATAGAAGTCAAATAATCATTAAAGAAGAAAATAATTCAAAAAAATTCAATCTTTTTTTTCTTCTTGTCTTCGTCTTAATTCTCCTAACGTGAAGCCTCCTTCCTTTTTCTCTAGTTTTTTATTTGTTGGCTCCTCCTTTGACTTTTCATTTAAATTCGGTTGTTGCATAATATCATCATTCATAATATCTTGATTAAAGTATGTATCATCTAAAGTATGTATTTTATAGCTCTCATCGCTCTTATCAAATAATTTGACATATCCGTCGTTCTCATTCCCTATAAGTTTATAATTGATTTCTCCGTTTTTGATTTTTTCTAAGATTTCCCTGTTTTTCTTAATTGTATAACTAAAGAATTTGTCGCTAATGAGCAGCCCATTTTTATATAAAACGATGTTAACGTGAGCAGAAATAACTTGATGTGTGTTGCTAGTCATGTATTTATTTAGATCTAATTTACACCCACTATTAATTAATGCGCATGATAGATCAAAACTATTGTTTGTTATTATTAATGCTTTGTTAAGTGTTTCAGCCGTTTTATTAGGAAACTTTTGTCTTAAAAGCTTAAATATCGATGGGTCAGGAAAGGATTGCGGTTGAGAATTTAAATCTTTAAATGAACGAATCATGGGTTGTTTTTTGTATGTTTTTATTTGTATATTAATATTAGGAGCAGGGGAAAAGTGTATTTGAAGTATAGTTCTATAATGTAAAATCTTCGTTTTTGAAGATAAACAATATGCACTTATACAGCTTACACATATCTTATTAAAATTTTAACTAATTAAAATTATATTATAAATTATTTAAGTAAAAACCAATTAAAAATAAATTTTAGTTGACGACTAAACTGCTTTTTTTATTAATAGCCGGTGTCTATTTGGCGCATGTAACCGGTTGTACACAGTTTTCTATTCTTTCAAATATTTGTTTTTTCTTTTTAAATCGTTTATTAGTTCGTATTAACTAGCTTATGACTTAAGAAGCAACAGAAAGCGTGATTATACGCAGTTTTAATTAAATTTTTCAAAAGTTGTTATATAATTCTCTATGTTTTTACCTCGATTTTTTTGTTTAATTATTTTATAGTAGAAATATACTTAATTAAGATTATAGTGGAGAAAAGTGTATAAAACGCTCAAAAAAAACAAACTTCGAATTTTTTAAAATGTTTTTTTGCGTAATAATCAGAGAAAGATAAAAAATAGTAATTATGTCTGAAATATAAAAGCTTCCATATCAACCAAAATTTAAAAAAAATTATTTATGGCATTAAAACCTAAAAACGCTTTTAACAAGAAAATAAATACAGTTTTTACTGAAAACAACAATTAAAAAAACAAACATAAACTTCCGTTTTTATTGTTTGAATTTCCGAAACATATAATAGTGAACGAAGCAATGTTTGAACATATTTGTTTCTTAAAATTTTTTGTTTCGCTAACAACTTACGTAACCCTGAAAAAGACATCTACTTATACGTACGTGATGAAATGTTCTTGAGAAAATAAATTACGAAAATGTTTTATTTTTTGCTTTTTTATTTAATAGGTTTTATTTAAACTTAAATATACAATCGTTTCTGCAATAATTTATTACTTTCTCAAGACTGGTTCAAAACTTTGCAGTTTATGAACAACTTCGTAAATTGAAAATTTGTTTTTCTAGTTTATCTAATAATGGTATGTGTTTTTTGTAAAATTTTTTATTAAAACTAGATCTTAATAGAAACTTTTATTAAAAAACGACAGACTTTGCTTTTTATACTATATTACATTCGCGAGGCTTTCGATAAAACTGTTTTTTAATTAGAATATGTTACTGCGTAAAACAATATCTCACGCATACATCTAGTACCTGTTTACTATAACACTCAGCATTGTTGATATCGCTGTGATTATATGTTTTTGAGAGTTTTGTTTTTAAAAGAAAAATTCAAGCTCGACTAACAAGCATTTGTTTTCAAATAGGTTTTTATATTAAAGAATAATTATGAAATATCTGCTACAGACACATGATTTGAAACATATTTATATTACAGGATTCTATTATACATCGACTTTTATCTATATAAAGCGACTATCGGGCATATTATTGAGCTATTATTAAATAAATATCACAGCTTTTAATTTTTCAACAGGCATTTCTTTTACAACAATAGAACAAACGTTATCTATCAGATATATTGAATTGATACAATATATAGTTGCGAGTTCTTCTACGTAAATTACACATATGGTTCAGTAATTGTGTTTTTTTTGATTTTTATCAATTATTAAAAACTTTCATTGACGAAAAAACCCAAACATTTTTTTCGAAATCTTTTCTGATTTAATATTGACCTGCATTATGCCTGTTTCTTTACTGGTTATTTAAACAGGCTGCTTAAATAAAATAGGCGCTGCATGATTATTAAGCTTGTAAAGGAAATGTCGCAAATGAAAAAAACCAATGCTTCATATCAGAAAAACATATCATATGTGTCTGTAGAAACAAATGTTTGTTCTTCATTGTTGAAACAATCGACATCATGTTGATTTTGAGTTTCTTTGTCATTCGATATTATAAACTTATCTTTTTTTATGTGAATCCTCATTCACATAGCAATTCAATTATTACAACAAAATACTTATTAGACTCAATATAAACTCATTTCTTCAGTGCCGTGTTAATCTTTGAACATTTTAATTACTGTTTTTGGAATTTGATCATCGAATGGTATTTTAAAAATGTCAAAAAAAAATTTGTCAACAATTTAACAACGATTTATTTTACAGACAAAAAAAAACCTTTTAAGAAAAAGTATTTTTTGGCAATCATGCCGCAATATAACACTTCGCAATTAATAGTGATTTTTAATTGTTTTTTGTATTTTTAGCATTTTAGTAAGAGTTTTTTATGTTCAATAGTGTGTTTTTCAAACATAAAACAGTTTCAATTAAAAATTTCGTTTGCTTAAATAAAGCACTAGTGAGTTATAAAAAGTCTTTATCGAACAATAAAACTCATTTTTGAAAAGCAAAAAGTCTTTTTTTTCATCACAACAAGAAATTCTTTCCGTCGGTTTGATATATAAAAAAATTTTTTTTGACTTTTGTTTTAATATTTTGCGTGTTTAAAAAACAGTGATGTTACTTTTTATTATAAGCGTTTTTTTAAACGTAGTAGTTTGTAACTATTGTTGTGTTTCATCAAACAAAGATGTTAGTATAAAACAAATTACGTTATGAAATAAAATAATAAAATAGTTATATATTTTGACAATAATTCGTTGTATTCGCGCTAACTTTTTTAACTGTAAGTAATCCTCCGGAAAATGATTTTAGAGCCCTAAACAATAGATATTAAACAAACCACTGGCGTCAATAAAATGCACTTATACCCTTAAAACAAGAAAACTGACAATTTATATTTGAAAAAATATCTTTTCAAGTTCTAAAAAAAGCAAGGTTACAAGTATTGTAGATTAATACCCAATAGTATTTAAGTTCAAAAACGAAAACTACAATTGATAAAAGAAAAAATTTTCTCAAACAACTTGCTTTTCGTGCTTTTTTTGTACACCTGAAAAATCTCTAATTAGTTTAGAAAGTTTTATGAATTTTTATATTTCTTCGAATATAAAATCTTTACAGACTTAACTCTTTTTTAAAGAAATGTTATTAAAAAAGCAAAAAAAAACATATTTAGAACAAAATAGCTCTCCCTTGCTCAGCTATAACTCCCAAAACGTGTAAATTCTTATAAAATAAGCAAAGAATTTTTTATTTTATGTACCGTATCCGTAAAAGATAAATTTTAAGCATTAAAAAAATAGGTGACAAAACAAGGTTGTATGAATAAAACAAAAGTGATAGAAGAGCAAATAAACATTAAAAAAACACTTCCGTTATTTATTAATATGATGCTCAGAATAAGGTAAGACCTACTTAAAAAACTAGCTGTTTTAACAATTTAAAAAAAAGAAGTTTCTACGAATTAAGCAAAAACAAATATGATTCTTCGTAAATTATGTGTTTCTTTAAAAAATTTTTAACAAACTTGATGTTTTTTGAGCATCTCTTGTTTTAAGAGGCCATTTACTTTCCCTTTCTCTCTCTCACGCCACTAAACAGGGCCTGACTATATCTGCTTCTTTTTATAACTTAGTCTTATATAGTTTTTTTTCTTACAAAAAACAAAAGTCTCATATGTTATATTTTTTTCAGCTTTAATGTATTTTAATGAATGTGTTTCAATTAATGCAAGAAAACGATTAGAACAATAATGCTTCGGTTCAGGTAGCGTTTTTCCATATTAGACGTTTTTTTTCATAATTAAATTGGAAAATATGTTCAAGTTCGATTGTGATTTTATAATTAAACCTCATTGTTTTTAAAATGTTTTGTAACTTACTAAATTTTGGATTGGCTGTTTTTAAATTGAGTAGAATAAAAAAACATTTTTATATTTTATTTAAGCCTGCTTTTTCGAAAAGAAAAATCTAAAACTATCTCTGTAAAAACTCTATATTTATTTTCGCACTCTGTTCTTGTGTCTTTATGTATACTCGAAAGCTTTTTTTTTCTTTATAGTAAACTACTTTACGATTTTTCTTAAGTAATATGATGTTCGACATAAGGAATAAAAGCAAAAGCCCAACTCTTTTGAAAAATTAAAGTATATTTTGATTACTGTATTTCTAAACACATAGAAAGTATATATTTTCTGAACGAATAAAAATATAATCTTGTATCTACACCTAAATATATATAAATACACACATGTCACGTCGTATATTTTAATATAACTTGGTAATCTTTCGTGTGTTTTTAAGCCGTTTAATGTGAATTACAACAATTTAAAAAACAATATTTTTAATAAAAAGTTTGGAATGAAACTGGCTATTCGTAAAACGACATTTTTCACAGGTTACACAATGATTCGTTAGTTAAATTATGTCTGTGTTCTTTTTAACGTGTTTGATAAAAAAAGGCAATTAAAAAAATACTTAATAGATAAAGAGAGTCACGAACATATGTTTTTTTAACAATACTTACGTCTTTTCAAACTATGTGAGATATAAAGTCAAAGTATTCGTGTAAATATTATTATCGTTTCAATATAAAGGAAGTTGTTTTTGTCGATGTTATATTCCCCTTGATTTTTCTAAATGCTCAAACACACCGCTCAACTTAATACGATAAAAAAATGAAGCGTGTCGCAGAATTTAGTATTTATTTTTGAATTATATTTTTTACCATAAATTGAGGTCATGTAGAAAATAAATTAATCATACTGGCTACATGTATATACTTATAAAAATCTTTATCCAATGTTGTAACACAACCAGAGAAAGAACAGCAATAGAAAAACTTTTCGAAAAAAAAAAACTTCATCCATCAAACAATCCTGCCTTTTTTAGTTTCATTTCAACAACATTCCTATAAGAAATCCTATCCCCTGATACCTCCTCAACGCCTTTACAAAACATGTTTTTAAACTCATCATTTCGAAAACGTTCGACTAAAATACGTTTAAGCTCCTCGGTATAAACTAAAAAATGACTCACCGATGGTTCAACGAGTTCAAAAAACTCTTTAAGGAATTCGGTGTTAGACATCCTCTCTATTTCAGTGAACTGTCGCTTCTTCACTAATTCTTTCAACTTATTGTCCACAGGAGGTTTTATTTTTGATTCTAATCTTGAGATACCAAATATTTCAAAAAATATTCCCTGCTCAATTTCAGTAAACGGCAACATATATTTTGAAATATCTGATTTATTAGGTTTTTCTTTTAGTGACTCTTTTATTATAAAAACACGATCGTCTTTGAAAGATTGTTCCGACGATAAAAAATGCTCTAAAAATAAAGCAATCATCTCTATTTCGTATTCGGTAGAAAAAATAAGCTTTAAATTTTGCATATCCTCAGCTGCTAGAAAGGACAATATATGAACTTTAATTAAAGTCTCCATATTCGACTCTACAATTCCAGAAATTATATCTTCTAGAGATACTATCAGATTTTCAATCTCATTGTTGAATTCTATTAACCTATTGGATAATATCCTACTTGTTTGAGTCAAAATTATATCAGTGTCATTTTTATACTTTGAGTTGTGTTTCATAAATAACTCGCATTTTGAATTATGACTTAGGTCAATAATTTTTCCTCCTCCGATTGAAATATTTTTTCTTTCTTCTTTGCCGAAAAAAAAAGATTCTAAATTTAAGCACTTGAGGGTCCCCATAATATCTAGATTTAAACCATTAAAAATTCTATACCCTAAAAACTGATCATAAAATAAATATCTAAAGAGAGATAAGAGTTTAGGGAAGTCCTCTGCTTCCAATGCATAAGAAAAAATTGTTTGATCTGTTAATTCTAAAATTTCTATTAAAAACTCGACTGATATAACATCGTCTTTGACTAAGCCAAGAATAATCTTTGTTCTGGACGGCAGATCAAACACTAAAGCTCTCCAATATTTAATGAAATCAGGAGATTTAAATGATTGTTGTTGCTCTTTTATATATTTTATTGCTGCATCTTTACCAAAATCTGTTAAATCGGCCAATGCGCATAGCATGTCTTTGTGTTTATCCATGGTTGTTTTTATTTATTTTTTATTATATTATAATATAACAAAAATATTGAAAAATGTTTCGAAAAATTTAATAGAAAAACTTTAACTGTTTTTCTTATTTGAAACAAGACGTTAATATTACCCATAGAGATGGAGAAACTGTAAACGGAATAAATGAGATTTATAAATATTAACCGAACTGTGACAATGGAAAATAAAGTATAAGCCCCTTTCATTGTCGACATAAATCCTTGTTCACTTTTTACGGGTTTTCACTTTAATGCTAAAAGTAGAACACCCAGCGAATGTTGGATCACAAGTCTAACTGCCGACCAGATATAAGCATATTTATATTGAGCGAGATTGAATCACAGTTATAATAAAAATGGAAAACTTATATATTCCACAATAATTTAACTGAAAAAAATTTACACTATAATTTAATTAAGCAAAATTTTTTTAACTAAAAACGTGTCAAAATTGTTTTTTACAAATTATTGTAGCGAATTCACAAGCCACTTTGTAGTTTCACATTCGTTAATTAGTTTATATCTGTTATTTAGACTATATTTATATATAGTTCTGTTTTTTATATTATACACTAATATTTAAAATATTAGTTTTTGTTTAATTGAAACTATAAAAACTAACAGAACAAAACATGTAAAATGAGATATTTGTAAGCGTAAACTTAAGAATTTTAAAGCTTAGTTTAAAACTTAACAGCTGAGTAAACGCGCTTTATTTTTACGTGAATGCTGTAAATGGGTTCAGTTTATTACTATAAAATAAATATATTAAAAGAGCAGGTGTTTTTTTATATTTTTTTTTCTTAATATTAATTTTTATCAAAATTTTTTTTAATTTTCTTAAATATAATAAATAAACATATTTTGAACGAAATTCCAAAAACTGGCACGAGCATACTAACTGCCTCAACACTTAAAGATAATAAGATTATATTTTAACTTAATTAAAGAAAAAAATAGGTGTTTAGATATTAAAAAATTTTTATTAATTAATTATGTAAAGATAGAGAAGATAACCCATAACGTGCCATATATAAACGAATGGGAAAACATCTCTGAAACGCTTAATTGAAGAAACTTTTGTTTTAAAAATCAATGATATAGAATCAGACAAGGGTTTACCGCTGTTTTGTAGCGTCGGCGATAAAAAAATACAATATTACTTATCAAAGACGGGCAGTCTTCAAATGTGCAGGAATTTAGTTCATTTGCTGGTTAAAAAAACAGTTTTTTTTTTCGTTTTTTCTTATCAAAAAAGCAGAACAATAGATTTACTATTATAGGGCATTAATATATGTTCTGGACATAATTATTTCAGAAACCGATTTCTAAACCAAGAATTTAAATCGTTTCTCTTTTTAGTCTATGAAATTGTTTTCCAGAATACGAATTTATGATTTTTTGTTTGTCAAAATTTTAAAACACATCATTCAAAGTGCCTTCAATTAAACCAAAGTGCCAATGTTTTTTTGGGTTTAAGTTGTCAATACACTTTTTTAATTTATATACTGTTTACTTCTAATATTTAAAGTGTTGCTGAAGCAGTTTACACAATCGTGTTTATAGAAATACTACCCATTAAGATTTAGATATGCAAATCGCGTTAAATACTTTTATATCTTTATTTTTTTTTACGATTTCATCGACCTATACTGCGTTGTTGATCCTGGGTATCGACATAATTATAATGAAAAGACCTATAAAAAATTTAATAATACTCTGGCCACAGGGTTAAATATGAGATGTTGTGTTTTTTAGTAAGAATATGATGTTATTGTTATTAAATGTTGTAATTACACAGTGGCATGTAGTATTATCTACAATGAAGTATATTTTTCTATCGCTTTAGTTTAGTAAAATTTTAGTTTTTCTAATAGTTCTATGAAGATATATATTTTCATTCAAACATTGCAGAAAGATAATATTCAATCTTGAGGATTTGAGATTAACACGTCTCAATGCTCTCGGCGACTTTTTATTTTTTTACCCTTAAGATCACAACATAAAAAAAGAGATATTCATTTTAGTTATTTTAACACTCAAAAAGTTATCAACAACGTACACAAATTTTTATATGATAGAAGTTTTCAATAATAATATGTTTTGTCACAATTAAAAACGTTTATGCATCTATGCTTGATAATATGACTTTCTTCATTTTTAAAAAAAACAATTGAGCGGATTTGTTATCTGCTGTTTTATATTCTTCTCTCAGCGCTTTAAATATAATCCTATATTATTATTTATATCTAAACACCCACCTCATTTGTGCTCTTGAAAACTGAAGTTTAAAACTACGCCGCTGATTTTTAAACCACTGTTTTTTAAAATAATTTGACTTTATAGATATGTTTTTATGTCTTATCTTAAAAAAACAAGTATATTTAGGTTTGAAAGATTTGGTTAAATGATTTTCAGAATTATCTAAACATCTTGTTTTTATATTTTTGTTTTTTCACATTTAATTTTAAACAATTCACTTCTTGTTGGCTAAAGCTTAACAAATATAACACGATATCTCATGTGTCTTCATTTATCTTTTTTTCACAAATATTTTTGTGGTCTGATTGTGAGATTCTTGAACTTTTGTATTAGTATTATAGTTACTAATTTCTTATATACTGTGACATAAAAAATACATTTTGTTTTTTACAAAAACATAAATCGCCTATACATAAATATAAATTATTTTATATAAAATGAAAATTTATATACATTGAAATCTCTAATATTTATATTTTCCACGGATGTTTTTCAAAAAAAAACGAAAATTTTAAAAGTAAAAAATTAAGCGATATTTGTTTTAATATGTTTTCTTATTAGAATCTAAAATTGTTTTTTTTATTGAAAGTCATTTTTTGTTTAAAAGTTGTTCTAATTTCTTAAGGCCTGCATAAACATCTGCAGATATTACGGTTGTTTTTGTTAAAACCTCATTTAACTCATAAAAATTTCTTGTAATTTGTTTTATAGCATAGCTCTTGGGTTCGCTTTACTCAATTTTATCTGAGACTTTACTGTCTAAGTGCTTTACCAATAGAAGTGAAAAATCTTCATCAAAGCAGCCGTTATCGTAAAGTGTCAATCACAAAAATTATTCTTAATTTACATCGTCCATAATGTCTATTGTCTTTGACAAAGACGCGCAATCTTCAATTACCACGACTTATTGTTTTCTATTATATCTAAAATTTGAATATCACGCATGCTTCCAACAGTTCAAAATTGTTTTAATTAATACATCACTCTAACTCCTTTTTGTATAAACAATGGCATGATTTAAACTGATGTTTTTGTAAAGTTTGTCGGCTGTAACTTGTTCAGACAGCTGGTTGACAACATTTCACGCTGTAATTGTAAAACCCTGCTTTAAACCAGCTTTATTAT